>ML785830.1:331819-360045 GCA_009831015.1 Picea engelmannii | reverse complement strand
GGGGAGATCCTTAAGGAGTGCGAAGGTGATCTTTTCCTTGTCTGAAAAATTATGAACAGAGAAATAACCTTCTAGCATATTTAACCATTTATCTAGGGCATTTGCATCTATTTGACCTTCAAATATAGGAATATCAAAATTAACCTGTACCTTAAAAGGCGAGGTGCCTCCAAAGTGGCTGCTTGATGAAGATGCACCTGATGCTATTGATAGGCGGTGAAGGATGTGGGAAAAATTCTCCATCATTCCGTCCCTCTGTCTCGTGAGAGCTTGCTCAAGCAACAGACTGATAGGATCGTTTGCTCCATCGATTTTCTTTTCTCCCGCCATTGAGGGTTTCTTGGGTGTGTGAGAGCGATTTTCCTCAAGAGATACAAGCTCGAGACCCAACTTGCTATACTCGGACCTTGTCGGGGACATGCACTAAAAAACGATCAAGAGCAGCCTGCTCTGATAGCACTGATCCAGATTATTTTTGGCACGAAATGAGAGAGGAGATATAACACATAAATATTCAGATATATTGCAAGAGAGACAACAATATAACAGAGATATAGACAGAGATATAGCGGAAATATAACAAGAGTCACAGATATACAGTAATACACGATTTCTATTAATGAAATAAATGTACAGATACTGTAAAATATAGAGTGAAAGACTCGCTAGAATGGTGGTAGCTTATCTCTGAGAAGAGATGTGATGGCTACTCACATACGTGAGAAGATGATTACAATGAGGTTCTGAAGGCCTTTTTACAATAAGAGGGAATTCCAAAAACCCTAGACATCCAAAAAACCTAACCCTAGGAGATGAAGCGCCAAAAGTCATGTGGGCCCCGTTTGGGTAAGTTGGTGCATCAACTTCCTGGGGTCGTAACTTTTGCATACGATCTTCATTTTAGTCTTATGATAGCTCATTGGAAAGATCTGTCCGAGAACTACAAAGCTCGAGAGAAAATAGCATTATAGATGCAATTTCGCCAGAGCAACATACCCAAAAAAGCATTGTTTAGTGCCTCAAAATGGCCTCGGAAGTTGAGGACCTGAAAAAACTGCTAAAAATAGAAAATTACCAGAAATGCCAGAAAACTCTTTTGAGCCAGATGGAAAGGTGGGCGGCCACTGATACCCATATGGATCAAAGGGACTTAACCGCCTTAAAAATTCTCCCTGAGTCTATAAATTAATCTAGTGTTCCCTCACAAGATGATCAAATGCACTCACAAGACATCCTCAACCAACGATTGGACATTCTATTCAATGCACTAGAGGACACTCCTACGTGGGCTCGATGCCCAACATGTGGCCAGCGATACACCCCTGCTATAGCATCCATGGCCATCGAATATCACCATTGGAGTAAAGTCTGTAGGTTTCTGTTCTTTGTTTGCTCTAGTTGCAGGCTTAAGTTTTTTGTTTATTCCAGTAGAAAACTAGATGGTCATAGACACCACCTGCATACTGTCCATACAATTTTGTTCAAGTAGCTAGAATGTATAATTTTGTTTAGTTAGTTTTGTTCAAACAGTTTTAGTTCATACAGTGATGTGTCAAACTTTGAGCCTCTCTTTAGTTTCCCTTCTGTCGCAAAACAGGTGACTAACACTTGACAATGTATGAATAACATCAATTATTAATACAAATACCTTCGTTTTATTTACATAAAAAAAAATATTAAACCAAACTAGTTATTCCCAAGGTCAGTAACATATCCCATGTTTCATTAAATCGACTCTAATAAAGAGAAATGTATAAGGAGGCCAATTGCTCTAACAAATATACAGAGGGGCCTTAAATGAAGAAGACACCAGGTCACCGTGGCTATCACCAGACCTCAAATTGTAACACAATAATCTCTTTGCAACGACAATGACATTGCCACACATTAATCAAAATAATCTTTATAATGAGTAATATGAAACAGATATATCCAGCGTTTGTGAATAAAAAAAAAACATAAAAAAAGTACATAAATTTAAATTTTGAAAAACTGCTAGCCCTACACAATCTAAATCTAAATTTCTAAGGAAGATAGAAGACCAAGGCTATAAGAAAGATATTGAATTTCAAGGAAGATGAAGACTATGTCTATATGAATTATTTATGTTTGTAAACAGTTGTGCCGTGGTTCTACACACTAAAGCTTGTGGTCTGCCATAATAGTGTTAATGTTATTAGAAATGTGTGGTATACATACAATGTGGTTAAAGAAATTGTTAAACAATAACTTCTGATTTACTAAATGTTATCATCACAACCTTCCTTTACACGAAAAATATTCCCTAAATATTTTTAGTTATTTAAATTGTGGAACCTATATATTATGATGACATCACTTTTATAATAAACCTATCATCTAACACTCCATCTTCCCCCCCAAAAAACCCTCTTCATATAGATTTTAAAATCATAATCATAATATAAATTCCCTATATTTATGATATTTTCACTTTCGTCATGATGTTCTTTGCATTTTGTCAATGTACTTTACTTAATTGAAAATTTATTAATATTTAGAACCATGTCTTAAAGTTAGTAACATATCTCGAATAAATCAAAACCTACTTGGGCGTATTTTCACTTTATTAATATTGAAAACCTTGCTTTAACGTGGCTAACATAGGTGGAATAAATTCAAACGTAGTTGGTAATAAAAGTAATGGCTTGAATTTGGATGCCATGGAAGTCAAGCCATGTATTTCAATACCATTAAACTCGTGGACTTAGTTCCTTTCTTCTTTATGCATGGATTTGTTCCTTTCTTCCTTGGATTTTGTTCCTTTCTTCCTTCATGATTTTTTTTTCAAGTAAGAAGTAAAATGTATTAAAAACTTTCCAGAGGTAAAAGGGAGATCCCAAGTATAGTGATAGTCCAACTATGCTTATAGGACTGCCCCAACAGAGGGGAAACTAGCCCAGTCAGCAACTTAGTCATCATAAGTATTATAATGCCTACTTAGCAGTAAAGTCTGAGACTACATGATCAGCAATAGAAATTGAAAACACTTAACACAACTTCTATAGCCTAGACGCTTGACACGTAACCTAGCCAGGTGCCTTGGAGATCCCCAGGCCATGGTTCCTCTTCGATGATCGTTGTTCTGTCCTCCCATTGCACTTCGACCTTCGTGGTGGTGTCGATGTTCTGGCTGCTCCTCACGGTGTCCTGCATCTGAGGCATGGCTATGGACTCTCTATCATTCCTTTTCCTCTCGAGCTCTTCTACAGACTGCATCACAACATCTTCGCCGTGGGGGGTTGCGTCGGGGTCCTTCCGCTTATCCTCTTCGACGCCAACGGTGTCATCATTTGGTCCAGGCTTGGAGGTCGCTCCTCCCGTATCTGGAGGGGCAGCCTCATGCAGAGAGGAAAGAAGCTGGAGAAAGAGCGCAATCTTCTCATTGTTGAGCTCTAGGCAAAACTGCAAATCCTCCACCCCCTGGCGAAGTTCGAAGACTAGGCCATAGAGGATGGACAACTTCTCCTTGAATTGCTCGCTGTGGACTGTGTCCGTAGAGGGGTGCTCCTTATGAGTTTGGTCGTGCGAGGGAGAGAAGTTCTGGGCTGCAGAGGTTCCTGGAAGAGCCGAGAGAGGTAGGTGGGGTGGTGCAGCCATCGACAATGATTGAATGATGCTCAAGGTCGAGTTGAGCGGCTGAGGGACGAGTGCAAGGCTATGGATAGACGCCCTCATCTCTTCCGGCAATCGAAGTGAGGGACCAGTGGAAGGTTGCGTAGAGGGGGGAGCCGAAGGCCGACGAGGTCTCCAGGGACATCCCCGTCGTGGCCTCCCTCTCAGTCGTGGCTTGTGGTTCAGCATGGAAGGTTTGTTGCAACAGGCGAAGGTCCATAAGTGAGGGGGATTCTCCGGGGGGCCGCCTACACTATCCTGCATCGAACATGGGCTCAGATGGGAGAACTCCTCCAGCCACCAGCATAAACAATGATCTAAAACCAGGAGCAGCGCCATAGAAATTGCGTTGGATGGGAGATGCGTTAATGCCCGCTCCATTGACATGAGGGGTATTAAAGTCGCGGGAGGGTGGCGGGTGGTGGCACGAGCCCATCACATGGCTCCGTGCCCCACTGTCGAGCTCTGTCCTCCTCCGTTTGCCAAGTTTCCTCCATTAACACCCCATCCGGGGGTCTTCCTTCATGATTTTTAATACAAACAAATTGTTAATAAAATCAATCTCAATTTAAGGATTTTAGTATCAAATTATATAAGGCTAAATTTTGTTCACTTCATTGATATAAATAAATGACTTGTCATAGCTTTTACTACCAACAAACACAAATTCAACCCACAACTTTCCAAGGATAACTTTTAGTATCAATAAACTCAAATCATACAAATAATTTTCGATAGCTGCAAATGTTAAAACTAAGGCTCTCCATACTAAAATACATGAATAAAATTTGTTGGGTTTGTTGGTATTAATACACGACTTGCTTTTGTCAACAAAATCAATCTCAAACCACAACTTTCAAGCTATGACATTCAATATCAATAAATTCCAACCATACAAACTTTTTCGGATGGTCTCAAATCTAATCTATAACTTGCCATATAAGTAAACCCAAACAATGACTTAAACTAAACAAATTCAAACTATAACATCAAATTTTAACTATGTATAATTCTTATTGAAATTTTTGACATAATATTGGTGCAATCCAAAATTTAATTATGAAATTTAAATTGAAGATTATGATTGGAATTAGTGACTTTGAGGAGGAAATGCATGTTCTTAATCATGTGTGTATACGTGTAAAGATGATTTTAAAATATTTTACAAGGTAAAATTTGAAATATTTTTTTGTTATTAATATTTTTTTTTAAATGCTATGTGTCAACTTCATGTTAAACAAGGAATTTTTTGGAGAACTCTCTCACATTAGGATGTAAAAAGTAAAATGAATAATAATTGTTTTATTTTTCATATATATATATATATATATATATATATATTATACATTTTTCATAATTTATTGTGTAACTCGTGGATCTAATTATAATCAATTAGTTTAACTGGTTGAGATATGCTATATATACGAGCATACCTATAGAGGTGAGAGACCAAGGTGTGTAGAAAGAGGAGAGGATGATTATATGCTTCAGATTGATTATTGTAATTCTCCCTTGAATAATACGAAAGCAGAATATCATTCAAAGTGGTTTTTTTCAACATTAGATTTTCACATAAATCAATTGTGGGATTGTTGTTTTTGGTTTTATGCATGTTTAATCTTGTTTATTGATGTTTTATTTTACTTTTACTACCCAACACTCACAGTATAAATCTCCCACACATATTTATGTGTTATGTAAAGTGAAAAAAAACATTCTGTATGAAAAAACGAAGACTTCTACCCTCCAAAATCCAAATCAAGGCATCCAAATCAATGCAGAGTCTAAATCAATTATGTATTAATGCAGAGTCCAAATCAAGGTGTTCACTATATATTATATATAACATATGCACAAATATTTGTATTGTGATTGAATATTAATGTAGAGTCCAAATCAAAGAGTTAAAATAATTGTTCGCTAACCTCTTACATAAAGCTATGCATGTATTTTTGATTCAAAAGTGTTTCAACTCAAGTACTCTATCAAAAGTGTTATTTTTATGTGTTTGTATGGAAGTTAATAAATATGCCTTTGTTATAATAACTGGAAAACCTAGTGAAGTAATCTTTATTTTAATTTAGGATTCTAAATTTCACTCTCATAAACAAAATAATAATAATTTTAATAACAACGTAGACTTAGTAATAAATTAGTAATAAATGAACATACAACTCTTGCTATAAATGAATAAATCTAAACCATGTGTGTCCTCTTTGGGTGAGAGATCTATAAATTTGACTAGCCATGCCTTTCAATATGTTTCACACAAAATAAATGGGTGTGATTTCAATCATTAACTTCCTAGCTATTATAAAGACATCCGTTTATGTTTTTACTTTTTTACATTTACCTAATCATATTTAAAAATTGTTTTGATAGCTAACTTATTGCCACCTAAGTGATTAAAGAAATTAAAATATTAAGACGAGATAAATGAAGCTCAACCATTTATTTGTTAATCAATAATAAAATTTAATATATTCTTTTAAAGATTCTTTTCATCTTATCAATCTTTCGACGTTGATCAGCCACAATTATGTGGCTGTGCTAGTTTTAATCTTTAACCATTTAACTTCGTCCATAAAAGATGTAATTCATTTCACTATTGATTTTGAAATCGAAATATTGATAGTTAATATCATTAAATTAAACATTATGTTTGAGAGATATGTTTATGATGTCATTAATATCATTAAATTAAACCATTATGTTTGAGAGATATGTTCAAGATTATAATGGGTAGTTAAATTTAATAATGAATAAAATATTATATAATATTTATATTTTTTCACATTAAATGTATATCTAAGTAAATTTATTCTTTTATATCTTTGTTGATTTACATGATTTATATTTATATATTGAAATTTTAAGTGTTGAGAAAGATTTGTTTATAATTTATAATATTCTTTTATATCTTTGTTGATTTAGATGATTTACATTTATATATTGAGATTTATATGATTGAAGTTAAGTTTTAATAAAAAATTATTTATCAATATATAATATAATAATGAATGTTAAGATAATAATAATAATTAAATAATTTAAATTAAATTTTAACAATAATATTTTAATTTAACATATCTAATTTAGTATTAAAAATGATTTAGATATAAAATTTAAGTATTTAATAAATTAAAATTAATTTTAAAAATATTTTAATTATAAATTTTAAATATTAAGATTTGAAATAATACAACTACATAAATAAAAGTGTTTGATATATATCCATTGATATTATTAATTTTGAAAAATATAAAATAATATTCATCAATTTATATTAATCACTTTTACTTATATGATTGTGTTGATTCAATACCAACCAAAAAAACATGACCATGGCATTTACTATCCAAAAAAAACCAAAAACATGCTTTTCAATACAAACAAATTCAACCATGCTTAAATCTGAATGTACTCATACCATAACTTTGGATTACAACAAAATAACTTTCTATACCAACAAACGAAAGCCATAGTTAATTACATAAAACTCAATCTATGTAATTCTACACCGATAAACTCACACCATGATTCAAACCGACGAATTCAAACCATGGCTTTTCAAGTTCAAGCCATGGCGCGAAAGTCAAGCCAATCCGTAATGCGATGGAGAACAAGACACGTCCGCAAAATATGATACCAACAAACGAAAGCCATAGTTAATTTGAATTTATTGAAACCATTACATAAAACTCAATCTATGTCCTTCTACACCCATAAACTCACACCATGGTTCAAACCGACGAATTCAAACCATGGCTTTTCATGTTCAAGCCATGGCGCGAAAGTCAAGCCAATCCATAATACGATGGAGAACAAGACACGTCCACAAAATATGATATATTTGGCATCCCTCTGCCTTCACAATTCGAGTGCTCTCGGTGAGTTGGAGAGCCGGCCCCGACGTTGTTCGTATTAAAATCCCCAACGTCAATTGGAGAGCCGGCCCCGACCCTCCTCTCTCCTCCAACAGATCGCCGCCCAATTCCCCTCTGAATCTCCTGACGTGGACTCCCTCTCTTGCATTCCTACTTGCCTAAATACGATATTTAAAATTAATATTATAGGACAAATATTATAAATTTAATTTATAGTTTATTTATTAATATTAATATAAAATAGTATATACAAGTATATATCCATTTTAATTCTATAGTTAAGAAGTATCAATTTCTAGATACAAACCTCTATTATCATAAACAAAATCAAAATTCTAAAATTCCAAATTTACATTTAAAACCGTTAAAATAAATATTGAATAAAATTTAAATAATTGTTTTTACTATTTTTAAAGTAAAAAGTGTTATATCATTATATAAATTACTATAAATCTTAGTACAATGTTATAATATTCTATAAATTACCGAGTCTCATGTATATGACGGAATTGTTGGTTGCAAAATATTAATTCACAGAAAGATCACACCCGGCATGAGCGACTGGTTGCAAAATATTAATCCACAGAAAGATCACACCCGTCATGAGCGACACCAACCCTTAACATGGATGGATTTTTTTATCCCTGCAGGCTTCTAACGGATGACTTTTCAACACAAAGTGGCTTAACAACACACTCCATCACCAAGTGTCCTACACCTCGGTGACAAAACATTATCACATATTAATAATAAATATCATATTTAATATTAATATTATAACGTGGATATCATTAATTTAATTTATAAATCTTGGTACAATGTTATAATATTATTCTATAAATTACTAAATCTCATGATGTCTTTGTGCTGCAAACCAACTAGCCCAAAATTGTTGGGTGCAAAATGTATATGATGGAAGTGTTGGGAGCATGATGTATATCACGGAATAAGCTCGGCATGAAAAATGAAAAATAAAAATATAAATGAATAATTAACTCAATAAAATTTAACAAAACATTATCACATATTTTTGGTTTGTTTGTTAATTTGTCCAGACCTTCTTAGTATCAGGATTAACCTTTGGCTTGAGAAACCGTGACTTAGGGGCATCTAAGACGTCAAAACAACACACTCAGTCACCGAATGTTCTACACATCGGGGACAAAACATTATGACATATTAATAATGAATACCATATTTAATATTAATATTATAGAATACATATCATTAATTTAATTTATAAATCTTGGTACAAACCAGCTAGTCTAGAATTGTTGGGTGCAAAATCTATATGACCGAAGTATTGGGTGTAAGATGTATATCATTGAACAAGCTGCAAAATGTATATGGCTAAAATGTAGGGTGAAAAATCTATATGGGAATGCTGGACATGAAAAATGAAAAATAAACTAAATTTGAATAATTAATTGAATAAAATTTAACAAAACATTATCACATATTAATAATGAATAGAATATTTAATATTAATAGTATAGGATAGATATCATAAATTTAATTTATAGTTAATTTATTAATATTAATATAAAATAGTATATACAAATCTATATAACAATTTTAACTCTAGAGTAAAAAAATATCAATTTCTAGATACAAACATTTATTATCATAAGAAATATCTAAATTCCAAAATTTCAAATTTACATTTAAAAACATTAAAAATAATATTGAATAAAATTTGAATAATTGTTTATACTATTCTTCAAGTAAAAAGTGTTATATCATTATCTAAATTACTATAAATATTGGTACAATATTATAATATTATATAAATTACAAAATCTGATACATAAACATGACTATAAATGTGAACCGACCACTATTCCAAAGCGACTCTGTAACTGATGGGTGCAAAATGTATATGAAGAAAGTGTTGGGTGAAAATGTATATCATGGAATAATATCGACATGAAATGTATATGAAGAAAGTGTTGGGTGAAAATGTATATCATGGAATAATCTCGACATGAAAAATGAAAAATAAAAATAAATTTGAATAACTAATTGAATAAAATTTAACAAAACATTATCACATATTAATAATGAATACCATATTTAATATTAATATTATAGGATAGATATCATAAATTTAATTTATAGTTTATTTTTTTAATATTAATATAAAATAGCATATACAAGTATATATGCATTTTAAAATTTAAATAATTGTTTATAATATTCTTTAAGTAAAACGTGTTATAACATTGCCCCCATGGGAGCAACTTAATTGGCAAGTGCCATGAAAATGAAGTTCTAAAAAGGTCTTGAGTTCAACTCCCCCCGACTAATCTAATGTGTAACACTCAACAACTCTTGGTATAATGTTATATATGTCATGATCTTATACAAGGCCCTTGGATGGTTCTCACAACCTTAAATGTTTGCCTAAAATGAATCAAAGCCTTAAATGTTTACTTAACATGTATATGATGGAACAGGTTGAACATGAAAAATAAAAATAAATTTGAATAATTAATTGAATAAAATTTAACAAAACATTATCACATATTAATAATGAATACGATATTTAATATTAATATTATAGGATAGATATAATAAATTTAATTTATAGTTTATTTACTAATATTAATAGAAAATAGTATCAATTTCTATGTACAAACCTTTATTATCATAAACAAAATCAAAATTCCAAAATTTTAAATTATATTTAAAAACGTTAAAAATAATATTGAATAAAATTTAAATAATTGTTTATACTATTATTTAAGTAAAATGTGTAATATAAAATAGCATATACTAGTATATATCCATTTTAACTTTAGGGTTGAGAAGGATGCATTTCTAGTTACAAACCTTTATTATCAAAATCAAAATTCCAAAATTCCAATTTTACATTTAAAAACATTAAAAATAACATTGAATAAAATTTAAATAATTCTTTATACTATTATTTAAGTAAAAAGTGTTATAACATTATATAAATTACTATAAATCTTGGTACAATGTTATAATATTTTAAAAATTACTAAATTTTATATGTCATGATCTAATTGGATAACAGATTGGAGGTCTTATTGTTGGTTTCGTTATTCTCAATGTTTTATATGCTATCATATCCAAACTTTTTGATAGTATAGTGTTTTCTTATGCATTTCTTGTAGGTGCATTAATGCTAGCATTAGTTTGAATGTTTGTCTTAGCATTTTCTGCTAGCTAAATATATTCCAATATTTGATATGCTAGTGTATTCCAGAACTTTAAATTTTTGTCTAAGAGGAGTCAAAATAAAAATAAATTTGAATAATTAATTGAATAAAATTTAACAAAACATTATCACATATTAATAATGAATACAATATTTAATATTAATATTTTATGATACATATCATAAATTTAATTTATAGTTTATTTACTAATATTAATATAAAATAGTATATACAAGTATATATCCATTTTAACTCTAGAGTCAATAAAGATCAATTTCTAGGTGATGATGATGATGATGATTAACATCCACTAAGACCTAATTGGTCTATGAGACCTTAAGAGGGTAAGTGATTAGTTGTGATTCTTTAGAATTATGTTTTTGTGCTCCGAAAGCATTAAGAGAAGCTTTCCAAGATCACCATACTTTTGTTGAGTTAAGAGGTTAAGAAGATTGGTAGTGTGATCAATATTTTGAAAATGAGATCTAATATGGGTATAGGCTGGACAATGTAAGTGAAAGTGATTTTCATCTTCAACCCTCTTAGTGTTACAAAGGTGACACACTCTTTCATCCCATGGCATTTTAAGAATTGACCAATGCCCAATTTCACTGTGGAGCTCATGAGAATTTGTTCTTATCTTAGAAATGCTTATTTTTTTCTTTACACTTGAAAAAACAGATAGATAATTTTGATCTTCTAGATTAGGGTTGATTACATCTTTATAATACCTTAATTTTCTTTTTTCCTCTAACTCTTTGTCACACCACATTTTTTCCTTAAATTTTGATTTGATATTTTTTTTAATAGTATCTTTATTCTGCAAAATGGTTTCGTCCATGATTCCCCTATAGTTTAGCCAAGACAAAGCGTCTTTATGCCATCCTCGCTTGAGTCGATAGTGGTTATGACTTGATTTTGAAACAATTTTAGGTAGCCTCTTGTCTTCCATGTTGTTTAACTTGTTCTTATACATTAGGTATCTAGTCATAGCCATGCTATCAATGGGGGAGAGGTTTGTTTCTACGAGGACGATGGGATAGGGATTATTTCCTTTAATTTTGAGGTTGTAGGTTATAATTTCTTTTTGTATTTGCTCTATCTTTCTCCAGGATTCATGAGAGATACTACAGCCTTAAAATTTACATCCATAAAGAATAACAGGTGTAATAAGAGTCTCAAAGTGGAGTTTCTTCTTCTCCCAACTCCAAAGATTAGCTGATTTACAATTGTTTTCAAGCCCATCATAAACTTTTCATCCCCCAATAATCCTCTTCTAAATGCTATAATTCTAATTGAGCTTGTGGTGAATATCAATTCCAAGATATTTGTATGAAGTCACTTCCTCCAAGTTGTTGTTTTCATATACAAAGGTATCATAAGGGATCTTATTGGATTTAATAATCATCACCTTAGTCTTATCAGTATTAGCAGTCATACCCATATTGGAGCAAAAATCCTTGAGGGTTCTTAGTTGGTTTTCAAGATCATGGGGACTTCTTTCCATAAGAATGATATCATCGACATAAAGAAGAATATTGATGACTATACCAGTGAGAGTAGGGATGACACAACCTGTTTTTTCCAAGCATTCTTCTAACTTATCAATATATATGCCAAAAATGGTAGGGGACAAGGGACAACCTTGTTTGACTCTGATATTGCAGTTAATCTCTTTTGACCATCCCTGAGTGTTTTTAAACTTAGCAATAATGTTCTCATACATCCTTATTGTAGTATCCCTCAACACGAGAGGAACATTTATCTCTTCCAACCTATTCCAATGGTTTTTCCTAGCAACCATGTCAAAAGATTTTCTAAAGTCAACAAAACAACAAAAAAGATTGGTTTTAGTATTGCAGAACTCCTCTACAATGATCCTAAAGGTCACAATATGGTCCACGGTTGAATGATATCTCCTAAACCTGGCCTGGCCTTTAGCTCTTTTACCGTGACTTCCTAGCTAAATGCTAATCTTCTTTTCCAAAAAAATTCCATAAAGCTTGGCTAAGATCAAGCTAATCATAATGGTCTTATAATTAGAGGGAATGTTTTTATCCCAATTTTTAAAAATAGGAACAATGAGGCTTTGAATCCAACGTTTAGGGAAGCCCTGCTTGACTGCTAAATTGAAGAGATTGTGTATGTGAGGGATAAGGATTGGCCCTCCGATTTTAAAAATTTCAGCTTGGTAGCATTCAATGTCCTTAGCTTTCCCTTTTGTGAGACACTTAACCCTGAACTCTATGTCATCTAAAGAAAAAAAATATTCCTTTGTAGGGACAATAGGAATCATGTCCATGGAATTAGGGAACTCATAAAGACTTTTAAGGTAGGAATTCCAGTCCGTTAAGGGAATCCTATTATTTTCTTTAGTATTGCATTTTAGAATTTGGCTCGAGAACTTCTTAGGATTCAACTTGTATAGTTGTGAAAGTTGCTCTTGCCTTTTATTGATATATTATCTTTTTTTTCCTTTTAATTAGAGCTTTGTACGTATTGATCTTATCGAGTTTTAAGGGCTCATTACAAGCACCCCTAATGGATTTCCTAGCAATTTTGCATTCTTTATCATACCAAGGGTTGGTTGTTATATTATTATTTTTATGGGACACCTCGAAAGAGAATTTGTTAATAGAAGTGGAAAGGGTAGTTGTAAAATTATGATAGAGTTATTCAATGTTGTATTTATAAGTTAGGAAGTTTAAAATTTAATATTTAAATCCTTTAAGAAAATGTCAATTTTACTTTTGTCAAAGCGCAAATTTCTTTGATTATCAGAATTCTCTACAATGGTGCTCCCATGCATGGAGAACTTTAGAGTTGGGGTTAAAGGTTTATGATTAGAGTCAGGCTCATGGTCATTTAAAAGGTCAAAAGTTGTTATTTGGTTGGAAACGGGGATATCAGATATCACATAATCTACACCACTACTACCTAGCCCATGAATATAGGTCATTTGGTTGGAGTTTGGCCACTTCATTACTCCATTGCAAATTATTAGGTCTTGAGAACTGGAGAGCTTGACCAACTCGGTACCAAACAAATTCTCAATTAGGTCTTTAGAGCTTTTTTTTAGTTATTAGATAAAACAAGGTCCTCATCTAGCCATAAAGGATTATGGTTGGAGTCATCACTTAAAAGAGTATCTTGTTTAGTTGCAGTCCTAGCATTAAATTCTCCTAGAAGGAGGATATTACCTTCAATTTTCAAATTATAAATATCTTGTTCTAAATTATTATAGGGAAAATTTTTATCTAGATTATTTTCCTTATTAAAAGTAGAATTAATAGGTACAAAATAAGAAATTGCTATATACATCTTCTTAGCATTGGTGTCTGAAATTTCTATCCAAATGTATTGATTAAGAGGGTCAATCTTATGAAGTTGAATGTGAGGAGAAATGTTTTTTCTAATATAACAATCTATGCCTCCTATCACTCTATGATGTGATTTTTTATTCCATGCCGACCACAAGACAAATCCTTCCATGTTAGGGACCTTAGACTCCTCATGCTCCCAAGTTTCAGCTAGACAGATAATATGAATATCACTCGGGATCCAACTTATCATAGGACCTTTGCGCCATGGAAAGCCATGACAATTCCAAAAAAGGATCCCAAGTGTCCAAAATTCTTATTTATTATTATCCTTCTCGTCTCTATCCCTAACAATATCTTTTCGATTTCTAATTATTGCCCATTTTCCTTCTTTCCCGACTTCTTTTACCTTTTGAACTTCCTTCTTTAATTCAGCTTGGTCTTCAGGAATGAAGTCTTCATTTATAAATATTCCTGACCCTTTTAAGCTCGGAGATTTACTAAGTATGCTATATTTATGTCCATTACAACTTACTTTGACATGGATCAACCTATCTTTGTGATCAATTATTTTTCCTAGCCTCTTTGCTTCTATTACTATTTAATTCTTCTTTTACTATTGCTAGCATATCCTCCTCTTGTTGTTCTTTTATACCAAAAATTATGAGGTTCAAGGCTCTTTTGTTATGCTCATGGTCCAATTCGATTAACTTATTCATTAAGTACAAATCATTATTATCATAAACAAAATCAAAATTCCAAAATTCCAAAATTTCAAATTTACATTTAAAAACTTTAAAATTAATATTAAATAAAATTTAAATAATTGTTTATACTAATCTTTAAGTAAAAAGTGTTATAGCATTATATAAATTACCATAAATCTTGGTACAATGTTATAATATTCTATAAATTACTCAGTCTCATGTATATGAGAGAACTATTGGGTGCAAACTGTATATGACTGAAGTGTTGGGTGCAAGATGTATATCACGGAACAAGCGGGACATAAAAAATGAAAAATAAAAATAAATAGAGTCAAGAATGATCAATTTGTAGGCACAAACCTTTATTATCATAAACAAAATAGAAATTCGAAAATTCATAATATACATTTTAAAACATTAAAAATAATATTGAATAAAATTTAAATAATTGTTTATATTATTCTTTAAGTAAAAGGTGTTATAACATTATAAAAATTACTATAAAGTGTTATAGCATTATATAAATTACTATAAATCTTGGTACACTCTTATAATATTCTATAAATTACTAAATCTCATGTTGTTGTCCGTAGGTGTCGGAGAGATGATACTCCGCAACTCCAGACTCTGTAATTGTTGGGTGCAAAATGTATATGACAGAAGTGTTGGGTGAAAAATATATATCATTAGACATGAAAAATGAAAAATGTGAACTTGCTACTCCGCCAACCCGTGACTCCGTAATTGTTGGGTGCAAAATGTATATCACAGAACAAACTCGACATGGAAAATGAAAAATAAAAATAAATTTCAATAACTAATTGAATAAAATTTAACAAAACATTATCACATATTAATAATGAATAAGATATTTAATATTAATATTATAGGATAGATATCATAAATTTAATTTATAGTTTATTTATTAATATTAATATAAAATAATATATCAAATTCTAGGTACAAACCTTTATTATCGTAAAGAGAAGCAAAATTCCAAAATTCCAAATTTACATTTAAAAACATTAAAAATAATTGTTTATACCATTCTTTAAGTAAAAAGTGTTATAGCATGATATAAATTACTATAATTCTTGGTACAATATTATAATATTCTGTAAATTATTAAATCTCATATTGTGGTGGTAGAATAGTAATACATAAGCATGATTATAAATGTGAACCCGAAACTTCCCCAACCAGCCACTCCGTAATTGTTGGGTGAAAAAAGTATACGAAAGAATTTTTGGGTGGAAAATGTATATCATTAAACACTCTCGACATGAAAAATGAAAAATGTGAACCCCTCACTCCTCCAACCACGACTCTGTAATTGTTGGGTGCAAAATGCATATGATGAAACAAGGTGGACATAAAAAATAAAAAATAAAAATAAATTTCAATAATTAATTGAATAAAATTTAAGAAAACATTATCACATATTAATAATGAATAGTATATTTAATATTAATATTGTAGGATAGATATGATACATTTAATTTATAGTTTATTTATTAATATTAATATAAAATAATATATACAAGTATATATCCATTTTAACTGTAGAGACAAGAATGATCAAATTGTAGATACAAACCATTAGTATCATAAACAAAATCAAAATTCCAAAATTTCAAATTTACATTTAAAAACATTTAAAATAATAGTGAATAAAATTTTAAATAATTGTTTATACTATTCTTTAAGTAAAAAGTGTTATAGAATTATATAAATTACTATAAATCTTGGTACAATGTTATAATATTATATAAATTACTAAATCTCAGGTTGTTGTTGGTCTAGGTCGGACTAGTGATACATAAGCATGACTATAAATGTGAACCCAAAAGTGAACCCGCAACTCTGCCAACCCTCCACTCCGTTATTGTTGGGTGCAAAATGGATATGAGAGAACAAGCTGGACGCGACTCCGCCAAGCCGCAACTCTATCATTTTTGGGTGGAAAATGTATATGACGAAAGTGTTTGGTGTAAAATGTATATCACAGAACAAGGTGAAATGAAAAATGAAAAACAAAAATAAATTTTGATAATTAATATTAATATTATAGGATCTATATCTAAATTTAATTTATTGTTTATTTATTAATATTAATATAAAATAATATATACAAGTATATATTCATTTTAATTGTAGAGTCAAGAATGAACAAATTTTAGGTACAAACTTTTATTATCATAAACAAAATCAAAATTCCAAAATTCCAAATTTACCTTTAAAAACATTAAAAATAATATTGAATAAAATTTAAATAATTGTTTATACTATTTTTTAAGTTAGCATTATATAAATTACTATAAATCTTGGTAAAATGTTATAATATTTTATAAATTACTAAATCTTATGTTGTTGTTGGTGCGTCAGACTCTGATACATTAGCATGACTATAAATGTGAACCCACAACTCTACCAACCTGCCACCCCATAATTGTTGGGTGCAAAATGTATAGGAAGGAAGTGTTGGGTGCAAAATATATATCACGAAACATGTTAGACATGAAAAATGAAAATGTGAACCCACGACTCCATAATTGTTGGGTGCAAAATGTATATGACATAAGTGTTTGGTGCGAAATGTAGATCATGGAACAAGCTCAACATGAAAAATAAAAATAAATTTCAATAATTAATTGAATAAAATTTAACAAAACATAGTCACATATTAATAATGAATAAGATATTTAATATTAATATTATAGAATAGATATCATAAATTTACTTTATATTTTATTTATTAATATTAAGACAAAATAGTATATACAAGTATATATCCATTTTAACTGTAAATTCAAGAAGAATCAAATTCTAAGTACAAACCTTTATTATCATAAACAAAATCAAAATTCGAAAATTCTAAATTTACATTTAAAAACATTAAATATAATGTTGAATAAAACTTAAATAATTGTTTATACTATTCTTTAAAAAAAAAGTGTTATAGCATTATATGAATTACTATAAATTTTGGTACAATGTTATAATATTCTATAAATTACTAAATCTCATGTTGCAGTCCGTCGCAGTCGAACTCGTTATACATAAACATGACTATAAATGTGAACCCGCTACTCCGCAACCCACTATTGTTGGGTGCAAAATGTATATGACGATAGTGTTTGGTGCAAAATGTATATCACAGAATAAGCTCGACATGGAAAATGAAAAATGTGAACCGTAATTATTGGGTGCAAAATGTATAGGACGAAAGTGTTGGGTGAAAAATGTATATCATGAAACACGCTGTCATGAAAAATGAAAAATAAAAATAAATTTGAATAATTAATTGAATAAAATTTAACAAAACATTATCACATATTAATAATGAATACAATATTTAATATTAATATTATAGGATAGATATCATTAATTCTACATTCTTCCATTTTCTTGGTTCAATTCTCTTCACATTGATTTCTACAAATTGTATCCAAGATGGTATCACCAAATAATTGTACCAACAATTAAGTTGTTCCAGGTAAATTAACTTTTAATTTACTTTTAATTAACTCAAAAAATTAACTTTCAATTTTGTAGGTAAATTAACTTCTTTAACCAGTATTTGATTAATTTCTATTTTAGTTTATTTGTTTACTGTAGGAAGTGACACTGTATTTTCATCATGGGATATATTTGTTTTATGAAATAAAGTATTTGTTTCTTATGAATTTTTAATATTCAGTTTCAAATGGATTCATTTCCAGACGCTTACTCGAGTACTTAAAGATGCTAGTGTAAGTTCAAGGATACAATTATATTTCGAGACTTATTTGGGTAAACATGGGAATAATAATGTCAATTGACCCATATTATGTAGAGGAAGATAAATATGGAGAGATTTAAGGAGATATTTAAGAAATAGTGCTAGTTGTTAGAATTGCAAATGTGGAAAACATAATTCACATATTATAATTAACAATCACAGAGGTAAGAAACATAAGTATGTCATGTGGTTCACCCAAACGTTGGGCTATGTCCACCAAGCATAGCCATTGGTTGTCTTATTATTTAGATCATGGATATTACAACAGACTTGCAAGTTCTCTCATTCCTCTCACTTTGTCATCTCTGCCTCTATGGGATTACATGAATTTATATACATTTACACAAGAAACTCATTATTAAATTCACTCCTATCCATATTCTAACTTGTTCTATTTTAGTTGCAACCAACAGAGAATAATAGGATCCAAATCCATCCTTGGAGGAATTCATTGTCACTAAATCCCAACAATCTCCACCTTGACAACAATTAACTTGATACCTTGCTCCTTCTTTTTGTTCATCACGTTTTCTGCAAGACAAGAGAAACCAAACACCGCTGCAACTTCTCTAATAAAATTGGTTTCAAGATGTCGCCTGTGTGACTTGCACGAGTTCGGATTTCCTAAGGGGTCACTCCACCTCCAACATGTTTTCCACAACTGTGTTGTGAGAGATACTTAGTGATAAATATCCTCCTATCCAAGACACCTGTAAAATATACATTACAATTATCACAGACCATCTCAATGTAACCATTATAGGTGACATTTTTTCTTCTCAAACGCTGAAGCACCCATTTCACTGCAACACCTAAATCTGTCACGTATCTGACAACATCATTAGCATGTGAAAGATATGGTCTTAACCATTTCATCACATACAATAGATCTCCTACTAAAGTTACACGAGACGTAACCTTTTCTTCTTTATAGACATGACCTATGCTTGAAGAAAACTTATAATGGAAACCAAGAAGGATAAAAACTAGCTTTACAATGTTCATACTCAACTCCAACCACAACTTACCATTACCATCTTCGTGTACTGTTATGCCCATAATTTGTTCTGTTGCTCCTTGATCCCTCATTTGAATTGTCTCATCAACCTAAGTCATTTTCTTATTGATTTTATCCATGCTTCGACTTGCATTGAGCATATAATTAACAAATAACACCAAGGCCATGAATGTACTATAAAACGTATAGTCATTCCTACCCTTTCAAAATTATAAATCACTATGAAGGATTCAAATCTCTTGTATATTTGTTTGGGTACCAATAGACCATACAATGAATTTTCTAGCATGCAAACAAATTTACCATTGCGATCTTGAATCAACCATTTTGGTTGTTCTATACATACTATATCTCTGTCAATGATGACTTTGTGAGAAGTAGGATCCTACACACAACATCCCTTTATACCACCATCATAACTTGCAAAGATATAAAACAAGAAGGAATTCAGAAACAAATATTTTAAGTCTTGAAATGATTTACCGCTTACCAGTACCTGCAATTATTTCTTGATCTTATGACTTTGATGCTTCTTCCATAAACAAGAAGATACATCTATCACTTCATATGCTACTTCAATACTCCCTTCCAACTTATAAAGGTTATCAACCTTTGTTTTCTTCATCACTATTAAACTACCTTTTGACAATGTGAGTGCTCCACCTTGACCTATATACTTATATCCATAAGAATCCAACACTCCCAATGAGATCAATTTTTTTTTAAGCTTAGTTACATATCTAACATCCGTTAATTCCCAAACAATACCATCAAACATCCTGATTCTAATACTGTCAACCCCAATAGTTTTACAAGGAATACCATTTCCCATAAACACTACACCCTCATCAACACATTGGTAAGAAATGAACCAATTTCATGTAAGCACATGTGGTGGGAGGCACCTGAATCTAACTGCCATTCTTCTTGATATTTCAAATAACTAGAAATGGATAAAACTTGATCAATCATACTTGAATTTGTTGCAGCCAAATTTTCTTAATTTGTAGAGTTTTCGTGAGATTCCTTTCTTTTCCAACAATCTTTCTTGAGATGTCCTGTTTTTCCATAGTACCAACATTTTTATTTACCCTTTATGTGTCTTGACTTAGATCGAGAAAAACTTCTCTCATTCTTCTCTTTAGTTCGACCTCTAACCAACGTCACCTCTAAAGTTGAGGTTTCTTGACTAGATTTTCTCCTCGGCCAACAAAGCTCCCACAATAGAGTCATAATCTAAAACATTTACTGAGATAAAGCTAATAGAGGTGACTAGATTATCCCAAGACTTAGGCAACAAACACAATAGTGTAATATACTTATCTTCATATTCGAATTTAACTTTCATACTAGTCAATTGAACTATTAGGGTATTGAAGGTATTTAAATGGTAACAACTTTTGTACCTTCTTTCATCCGCAAATTGTACAACTGTTTCTTCAAGTAGATTATGCTCGTCAAGGACGTCGTCATATATAGAATTTCCAACTTGCTCCATAAGCCTGATGTTGTATCCTCTCCTACGATATTAAACATAACATCATCTTCCAGACATAAACGAATGGTACTAAGATATTTTGCATCTAGATCTTCCCATTCCTTATTCGTCATGGATGTTGGTTTCTTTGTCTTGCCTGCCAATACTTTTTGCAACCCTTGTTGCACTAGTAAATCCCACATCTTGAGCTTCCAGAGCTCAAAGTTTCTTTTACCATTGAACTTTTCAACTTCAATCTTAGAACTCTGCATCTTATCCATTAGCACAAAATATCCTAATGCCCAAATCACTACTTATAATAACCAAGATCCTTTAAAAATAATGTGGAGGAATAAAGGTATAAACCCCAAAAGGTTTAAAAAGAAAAAAGTTTAATAAAAGGTTTAATGTGAATTTAGTACTGAATGTAATATTAAAATGTCAATGTATAAACCTCACCTTTTATTTAAAATAAAAATAAAAAACTTTTTATAAGCATTCACCTTCACGCTTAATTCATACCACCTTTTTAATGCATACAATCCTCCACCCTTTTGAATTGTTTTAAAACATTCACATCACAAAAAAATTGATCTTTCAACTTTTAATAAAAGTCAACTGTCATACCTTTCATACTTTGATTTATACCATGCACCTCCTGATACAACTTTGATTTATACCATGCAACTTTGATTTTTAGGGAGTCGTCGCACCTCCTAATACAACTAGAGTCCAACAATATTAAAGGGACTACACACTATACCTCATAGTTGGACCACGATGATTTCAGGCTTTCACACACGTGATAAGTATGGCTAGTAAGACGTCGCACCGTTCCATAGGAGGGACCTACGATGATATAGAAATCGATGCACCTCACACATATGTTGTTGCTCTTCCGAAATTTGATTCCCTTTACACCCTCTCATCCAACCATCTCTGATACCACTTGTTATAATTTCAAATGCGGAAAACATAATTCACTTATGATAATTAACAATCACACAGATAAGAAACGCAATAAAACAACTAAATTTAAATTTGAAGTGAATTGTCATTGTTATATTAATCACCTTAATCACCCATTTTAATGATGAAAGAACATATTTTTTCAAGAAAGGAAGTTAATGCGTGAAATCACAACCTTTCATTTAGTGTGACTACCAAGAAAATTGGAATCATACAAAATCTTGACCGTTAAAATATCATTTGTGATTAAAATACCATTAATTATGGCCATTTCCAATATGTGTACACCCCAACCGTAATTACAGAGATTCCTTATCAGAATAACAAGGCCACGTTGGTCGAGAAAATTGTTTATCTGTAATACACAGCAACATTGACAACAACTATCTCTACAAACTCGAAAGGTGATAGAAGCCTCCGACTTGAAAAGATAGACAACCAATAATTAATGCATCCAAGAGTGATCATGCTATCATATAGATGAAACTTCATTATAAAGAGTAAGTCAATAATTGAATACCTATAAGTTATGATATGGTATGCATGATGCAAGCATATGTGAGACTGAGGATCACTACGTTAAAGTCCATTTTCCATGTAAAATATATCATCTTTGAAAGTATTCACAACCATAAATCCCATCAACGAAATGTTATCCCAAGATTATCTTACTGTGATTGCACAACTTGTTCTTTGTTTCATTATTTATGCAAGGAGAACATATGATTTATGATCAACCTATGACTAATCCGGGATGTACATCATCTGCTAGAGAATTTTGGACACCAATACAAACACAACTTCATATCTTAGAGGGATTATATTATCAAGGAAATTGCAGTCCAAAGAAACCTAAAATTGACGATGAGTTTAATGAGGTAGATGAAGGATATAGTGAGAAGAATTTTGGTACTTGTGGGAATAGGAATGAAATACTTTTTATGGGATCATTCCAAGCTAGACATGAAGGAAACCATGAAAAGAGAAACATGGTTCTAAGGCATGTAGATACATATGCACATGTGCTGAAGAAAAACTACAATTTAGTTAATATAAAGACATGTGCTAATGACCAACGACAATTTGATGGTACTTGAGATAATTTATCATCAACCTTTTTGTTATTTATTTTTCAAATTCAAGCTGACCTAACCAATGATACTTTATTAGAGATAACATGAAATGTTGCAATTGTCAATAG
This sequence comes from Picea engelmannii, assembly GCA_009831015.1. Taxonomy (NCBI): domain Eukaryota; kingdom Viridiplantae; phylum Streptophyta; class Pinopsida; order Pinales; family Pinaceae; genus Picea; species Picea engelmannii. The sequence goes on along the minus strand of ML785830.1, from coordinate 336,867 downwards.
TAAGAATGACCAACAAGAGAACATTTGGTGACACTGCAATATAACGAGGTTCTCATGGGAATTTTGTTTCAATAAATGACATGGGAATGAATTTTCACCCACTTTATAACAACAAAATCTACACTCTTATGATGTATTCTTCAACAAGAAAAATATTCTCACATATTTGAAATATACACTCTTACGAGGTTATTCTTCAACAAGAAAAGTATGCTCACACATTTAAAACATGTGAACGAGTAAATTTTTTTATTCACCACTTTTGTAGACACAAAGAGAAAAAAATGTGTCAAACAATGATATTTCCAACAAATTCTTTTAACTGATTGGAACCACTCATCTGATAATTTAAAAGAAGCAACAAACAACCAACAGAAGGAGGAAACAATTTAGAGAGAGGTATGCTAGGATATAACTTACATTTATCTTTTATCATTCATCCTCCATTAATTATCATTTAGGGATTTCATGAGTTGTTGATAGTAGGTGTTAACACACTTTGTGTATTGGGCATTTTCAAAGAAAAAGTTTCGCTACAGGAAGTTCCAGACCCTGATAACAAAATTCACTAAAGTAGCACCACAACGTTTCTATTTTTGCTCCATATGCCTTCCTATTTTATTGTGCTACTCCTATCACTTCTTTGAAACATCCATTTCCAATGCAAAATCTCACTTAGTAGAGTTTTAATTTTTAATATAAAATCATTATGCTAGTTTTGATTTTATATTTTAAATAAAATAAATATAATTAAAAATAAAAACGCCCACTCATTATCTCACGTGACCCCACTCATTATCTCACCTCACCCCACTCATTCTCTCACCTCACCTACCCATGCACCTCACCATTCCACTCTCATTCTCCACTCTAAGTTTATTCCATTTATCTTAATTACTTTATACTTTAACTACGACTTCATTTATAATATAACATAGAAATTCCCGTGAGTTTTTGGCATAAGAAAGCTAATGTGACATTGAATCAAGTGTGGTATAGGAACACCTGTAGTGACTGATATTGAATTTAAAAATCCATAGATCAAGCTTCCCGATCAAACACCAGATGCCAAGAGGAATTTAATCGACAACCAGGTGTGGGGGAGAATCATTTTTTTCTTTGTTCCAGAAATTTAGATGAAGGATGATACAAAGACAATCATTCCAGCACTTGAAAAACAAAGTACACAGTGATCTAGAATTATGCAGAGTAAAAATACGTGGTGAAATTGTATATGTTGGACACATGTTCTACATAAATTCTGATGATTGACTTTGTGCAGGGGTTGAACCTGGGAGTGAATTACTACCTTCTATGTCTGTGATTTGAACAAAAGCAATGGACGAGTCTCATTTTCAAGATCATGGTACCAATTCAGATTCTTCAAACACATTTGGAGGATCTCAATCTAGTCAATGGGAGAAGGGCCACTCTTCTGCATGTTCCTCTAGCGATTCTGATAAGGGGATTTCATCAAAATAAAGATAGGAGAACATATGTTTCCAATGATTTAATCATGTATGACAAAGATCCCAGTTTTTATGGAAGAATCATTGGCAGTCAAAGGATAGATTGAAAAAGGAGATAGTAGTTCCATATTTGAATTTAGCAATTTTAGTTATTCAATAAACTTTTTTATCTTCTCCATATTCAAGGGACTAATATTTTCATTCAGAGAACACAAGTGGAAATCAACTCTAGTATTTCAAGGCCAAAGATCAGACACCAACAACTTATGACAAATGGCGGTTTTGGGTATCTGTTCTAGATTATAAGGAGATTTGACCAGTAGCCCTCAATCCAAGATTTCCAGGAAAAATATCAATCAACAGAGAGAGGAGTAATGCCATGTTAGACTCCAACTTCAACATTCGAGGCTTATTGCAACCATATTTAGTTTTAAAGGATTTTGATTTGATTTAATTCCAACAATTTAGAGGGAGCTTTAATTATTTTTTTTATTATAAAAACAACAAATTTTAATGGTCTTAGGAGAGAGATGGAGAGGATATATTATACACACCAACGTCGACTACAACTATCTCTACAAATTGACAAGGTGATAGAAGCCTCCGACTTGAAAATATAGACCATCAACCATTAATGTGTCCAAGAGTGATCATGCTATCATATAGATGTAACTCAAATATAAAGAGTAAGTCAATAATTACAGACCTATAAGTTATGATATCTTATGCATGATGCAATAATATGTGAGATTGAGGATCACTAAGTTGAAGTCCATTTTCCATGTAAAATATCTCATATTTGAAAGTATTCATGACCACAAATCCAATCAAACGAATGTTATCCCTTGATAATCTGACTCTGATTGCGAAACTTGTTCTTTGTGGCATTCTTCATGAAGAGGCATTGTGGATATAATGAGAACAATGTTGATCCTTGTGAGAATAGGCATGGCATATTTTTAATGGGATCATGCCAAGAAAGACACTAAGGAAACCATGAAAAGAACAACATGGTTCTAAGGCATGTAGACACAGATGCACATGTGTTGAAGAAAAAGTACAGTTTAGTTAATATAAATACACATGCTTATGACCAAGAAAAAAATGATGGTACTCGAGAGAATATCTCATCAACCTTGTTGCACTTTCGCTTTCAAACTGAAGATGACCTAAGTAGTGATACTTTATTAGAGATAACATGAGATGTTGCAATTCTCAGTAATAAGAATGACCAATAGGAGAACATTTGTTGACACTGCAATATTGTGAGATTCTCATGGGAATGTTTTTTCAACAAATGACATGGGAATGACTTTTCACCCACTTTATGACAGCAAAATATACAAGGTTATTCTTCAACAAGAAAAATATGCTCACACATGAAAAATATACAATCTTAAGATGTTATTATTCAACAAGAAAAATATTATCACACATTTAAAACATATGAATGAGTAAATTTTTTTATTCACTATTTTTTTAGACACAAACATAAAAAAAAAACTGTGTCAAACAAGGATTTTTCCAGCAAATGTTACAACCAACAAAAGGAGGAAAACATTTAGAGAGAGGTATGCTAGGATCTAACTTACATTTATTTTTTATCATTCATCCTCCATTCATTTTCATTTAGGGATTTGATGAATTGTTGATAGGAGGGATGCTTTGCAAAGTGCCAAAAGGAGTGAAGCAAAGATGAGTTTCAATGGTGCCCATGAGGTAACAAGTTTATTTGTTGTGTGTTCTATATTAGAAGTATAAAATGTTTTAGTACTAATCATTTTTATGATATGCATATAAAATACTTTTTCGTCACTATCTTTGATCCATTCAAAATTTGGAATAGTTTCCTTCTTTTTCTTTTTGTACTTGGTTATTATATGTATGATGTTGAATTCCATCTAAAATAGTTAAATACAATGTTGGTCTGAATTCTTGCAAGGATTCAAAATATTTAAAACATGTATGAGAAGGTATGGAATTACATTTAACAATAAATATTAATCTATTTTGCACTAGAAATAATTTATTCTTTAGGTTTTCATTTTATTAGTTCATTAACTTTGATACAATTTTCAATATAAAAAAAAATACCAAAACATGTAAATACTTCTTTTATCAATTTCAATGTATTTTATTTATTTACTTTTCTTAGTTTAACTTTGATCAACTATTTATTGATTACACAGAAAACAAACTATCATTTTTTTTTCTTTATTTAGTTTAACATTTCTTAACAACAACATTTAAAATAAAAGAAAATAAATTTTCACTTCACTATATATATGTTACTCTAAAATAATTTTTGTAAACATTAACTAACTCTTTCGTTTACTTTAATTTTTCTTTTAGTTGTTTGAATTTAGTATTAGTACTTTTTTTTCACACAAACTCTTCACTAGCTTTTGCTTTAGTTACATTTTATCCATAAAACAAGAAATATAAAAATTACAAAGTTTCAAAAATACATAAAATTAAATAATTAAAATCATACATAGAAATTCATGTTTACACTTTTATGTTTTAGAGTCTAATGTGCTTCTCTTTATGGATTTAAAACCTAAGGTGACATTCTCTCCTCTTATGTCCTAGCCTCACAAGAGGTTGAGAAGTTGGTATTGAAACATTCTTGTTTCGACACCAACAAACCATTCTTTAACCTGGTGAAAAATCCATACAGAAAAACTTATGCTCTAGTAACTATGTTGGAGGACTTCAAAACCATCATCAAGTCCCAATTATACCCTATTATGTATATAGAGGACCAATGGATCAGATGGATTTACTTCAGGGAGTGGCAGAGATACAATGTACAAGAGTACAACACAGAGTTTAGAAACATGGCCATTGTGTTGTGTATATATTTAAAGAACTTGTATGTACTCCTCAAGTATCTTGGGGGTTTACAAAATCATGCACGAAAGAAGGTTATTCTCTTCAATCCAAAGATAGTTGATGAGGCATGTGTATAGGAACAATACATAGAAAACAGAGGCTAAAAGAAGGGGTATCCAAGTGGTTCAAAGTATAAATAACATCAAGAAACTTGCAAGGAGGGGGAAAATAATTGGAAAATGGGAAAATATGAAAAGAAAAAAAGTACTACACATCAATGCAAATATACTAGGAACAATTACAATCATTGCAACATCAATGACCACATTGATGAAAATCTTTGGAAACTACATTGAGAACCTGGAGAACTACAAGATTGATAGAAAGAAAAGTAACCTTCTAGCCACATATTTGAGAAATCATGTGGAAAGTAGCTCAGATGTAAATGGAAATATTTTTTGAACATATGTATTGAACATGGTGAATCTGAGTATCCTTCATCACTGGGAAGAGAAGGAGATGAACAAACCCTTCCACATCAAAATTTAGATCGAGAATACCAAGGTAGATGTTATGTTTGATTATGTTTCACATGCTAATCTAATAGCAGTGTATCTAGTCAAAAAACTCAGATTGGAGGTTGACAATCATCTTATCCCCTATCCATTAGTTTGGGAAAATACAGATGTAGATATCAAGGTAGCAAAGTAGTGTAAGATTAAATTTATTATAAGTGATGATTTT
>ML785830.1:309443-331769 GCA_009831015.1 Picea engelmannii | reverse complement strand
TATGTCCTAGCCTCACAAGAGGTTGAGATGTTGGTATTGAAACATTCTTGTTTCGACACCAACAAACCATTCTTTAACTTGGTGAAAAATCCATACAGAAAAACTTATGCTCTAGTAACTATGTTGGAGGACTTCAAAACCATAATCAAGTCCCAATTAAACCCTATTATGTATATAGAGGACCAATGGATTAGATGGATTTACTTCAGGGAGTGGCAGAGATACAATGTACAAGACTACAACACAGAGTTCAGAAACATGGCCATTGTGTTGTGTATCTATTTAAATAACTTGTATGTACTCCTCAAGTATCTTGGGGGTTTACAAAATCATCCACGAAAGAAGGTTATTCTCTTCAATCCAAAGACAGTGGATGAGGCATGTGTATAGGAACAACACATAGAAAACATAGGCTAAAAGAAGGGGTATCCAAGTGGTTCAAAGTATAAATAACATCAAGAAACTTGCAAGGAGGGGGAAAATAAGTGGAAAATGGGAAAATATGAAAAGAAAAAAAGTACTACACATCAATGCAAAAATACTAGAAACAATTACAATCATTGCAACATCAATGACCACATTGATGAAAATATTTGGAAAATACATCAAGAACCTGGAGAACTACAAGATTGATAGAAAGAAAAGTAACCTTCTAGCCACATATTTGAACAATCATGTGGAAAGTAGCTCAGATGTGAATGAAAATATTTTTTGAACATATGTATTGAACATGGTGAATCTGTGTATCCTTCATCACTGGGAAGAGAAGGAGATGAACAAACCCTTCCACATCAAAATTTAGATCAATAATACCAAGGTAGATGTTATGTTTGATTATGTTTCACATGCTAATCTAATAGCAGTGTATCTAGTCAAAAAACTCAGATTGGAGGTTGACAATCATCTTATCCCCTATCCATTAGTTTGGGAAAATAAGGATGTAGAGATCAAGGTAGCAAAGTAGTGTAAGATTAAATTTATTATAAGTGATGATTTTATAAACGAAGTATGATTAGATGTAGTTCCACTGGATGTATGTGGACTAGTGTTTGGACGCCCTACATGTATATGAGGGATGTCATCTTCATGTGGAGAACGAATCAATATTTCCTCATCAAGGAAAGGAAATCCGTCATCATCAATGTGCACAAAGGAAAATAAAAAATTTCACAGGTAAGTGCCAATCAGGCTAAGAAATTGATTTGTTCTAGCAAGAAATATGTTTTATTTTTTCTAAGAGAAAATCAGTCTATTGAAGAGTCATTAAAGGTAAATACATCCTTGGAAGGGTGTACGAAAGAGAAGAAAAATCAATTGGAGAATTTTTTATAGGCATATAGAGGAGAGTTCCACAATCCTAAAGCGATAGCACCTAAGAGGCAAGACGACCATGAAATCAAATTATTTCCAAACTACCCCTTGAAAAATATTGGGTTGTATAGATATTTAGTTATGGAAGAAAATGAAGTAGAGAAGGAGTCGCATCAGTTGTTGGAGCAAGGTGTGATTCAACAAAGCACCTCACCTTCTAGGTTTCCCATCATAATTATACCCAAGAAGGATGAGACTTGGAGAATGTGTATCGATTACATAGCATTGAACAAGATTACACTGAAGAATAGGTACCCTCTGCCCAATATTGATGATTGTTTGGCTGAGCTATAGAATGTTAAGTAATTCACTAACATTGATTTGAAATCAGGATATCACCAGGTATGAGTGAAAGAGGAATATAATTGGCATACTTCCTTCAAGACAAGCCATGGTTTGTATGAATGGTTGGTTAGGTCATTCAATTTATGCAGTGCACCGATTACATTTACGATACTAATGAATGATGTTTTATTCCCTTATCTAGATTCATTTGTTACTATTTATTTGGGTGATATACTAGTTTATAGTGATAGCTTGGAGGATCACATCTCAAATCCTACGCAAGTGTTAGAGACACTGAAGAAGCATCAACTAGTGGCCAATCTCAAGAAATGTGAGTTTACTTAGTAGTCTTTGGTGTATCTAGGGTTTGTGATAGGTGGAGGAGAGCTCAAGATAGATCCTGTCAAGATGGGGGCCATCATGAAATGGTCAATTCGTACAAATTACACAAACGTTAGTAGCTTTCTTTGGGAAGAAAAGTACTTGTGGAAGTTCATAGTTTCATTTTCAGCAGTAGTTGCACCACTCAACACCATAAAAGTGAGTGGAAAGAGTTTCTAGTGGGGGGGGGGAATCAACATAATCGTTTTAATGAGATAAAAATAAATACATATAAAACACTAGTTCTCTCACTACCAAAATTTCAAAATCCCTTCGCAGTGGAGACATATTCAAGTGGGTATGCCATGGGAGAAGTTTTGATGTAAGGAAGAAGGAATGTATGTTACCATTTGGAAGTATTTGATTGGGTGGTTCTCAAGTACCCTACCAATGACAAGGATCTCTACGCCTTAGTACATGATATTAAAAAGTGTAAACATCATATTTATGGAAAGGACAACACCATCCACACAAATTACCATCCACTCCAGTATTTGTAAACCTAGAGTAAATTACAACAAACCATAGAGTACGAATGGATGAGGTTCTTATAGAAATTTCATCTACTCATCATGTATAAGAAGGGTAGCGCAAACAAGTTCAGAGACATGATTTCAAAACCACCCACCTCCAATATTATAGCTTTGGGAAATCTTAAATTCACATGGAGCCTTTTATCCATGCTGCATACTAAGAGGGATACATAGAAGATGGGCACTTTAAGGATGTGGTTTATCTTCTATAGGGCCAAATTCATGTATAATAAGGTGATAGAGAGGATTCATATCATTTCTATAATAGTTTACTATAAAATATCAACAAGATTTGTGTCCCTAGAGGTGGATGACTGTAGCTTATTAGAGAGGATAACATCTCCAAGTTTGTAGGACATTTTGGTGTTGGGAAGACAGTTGCCAATTCCCAAAGGTATGTGTACTAGAGAAAAATGAAAGAATATGTAGAATCATATATTAGAGTATGCATACTTTATTGTACCAACAAGCCCAGTAACAAGAATAAAGGTGTATACCATCTCTTACATGTACCCACTCAACATTGGGAAAGAATTTTGATGGGTTTTGTGGTAGGTTTACAAACCATGCAGAAGGGACATGACTATTTATTAGTGGTAGCTGATAGTATCAACAAAATGTTCATTCTCATGCCTTGTAAGAATATCATAAAGGGATAGGAATCAACAATATTATTCTTTGAACAAGTTTGGCTACACTTTGGGATACTAAGGAGCATCATATCACATAAGGACACCATATTTATCAATTGCTTTTGGACTACATTGTGGGATAAGAATGAAACTAAGCTCAAAAGGCATACAAAATTGCATCCACAGACATATGGGAAGATAGAAGTAGTAAAAAATACTTTGGTTTATCTTTTGAGGGGTTATAATTAGAAGCATTTAAAGACCTAGGATGAAAATTGTATCTACGTACAACAATTTTATAATAGAGAAGTTCACATTTCTACTAGTAAGTCACCTTTTGGAACTTGTTTTGGATACTTTCCATGTTCACCCTTGGATTTTGTATATGGACATTGAGGATGATTGAGGGAGGACCTCACACGAGATTAATTAAAATAAAATAAAAAGTTATTGAGATGAACGTGCAGATACATTTTCAAGTATAGGAGAAATTAAATAAGTAACGAGAAAAGTACAACACTAGACATGACTAACATAGAACAAAGAGAATATTTAGAGTGATAGACAGAGTATGGCCAGAACTAAATAAGGAAATACTACATGGTCCTGGTAATAAGATAAATTCTTTGCGATATGGTGCTTTTGAAGTAGTGCAAAAGGTTGGAGATAATTCCTACAAACACATATGTTCCCATACATGTACATTTACTCAGTAATGAATGTGGATAATCTCAAATTCTATGAGCCTTCAATTTTGGATCAAGAGGAGGAGCAGGTCCTACCTTCCATAGAGGACTTAGCACCAGATACACGAGTAGAGTTGGAAGAGGATGAGATTTTGTAAAACATGTATAGAAATACAATACAGGGGCAACGTGACCTTTGGAATACTAGGTTGAAAATACACCTTTAAGGAAAAGTAAAGTGGCACTCCACATAGAAGGTTGAGGAAAAAATTAGCCAACTCATTGAGTAAATAATTTTTAGAATAAAATCCTCCCTAAATTGGGAGGTATGATCCGAATTGGATGATTATATTATTTTTCATCTATCTTGGTACTTTTTGGGCAGGGATGATTTTAAGGAAGGATATTTATTTTAAAATGTAGAAACCTTGGCAAATATTTAATAATCCTTCATATGCCAACTATAAAATGTTTGGCGATATTTTTGTAAAAATATTCAAATTTCTAAGGATTTTATATAGTTTGTATAAAATTTTGGCTATTTTTAAGGTAAAATAATTTTATCCTATAGAATTTGGGCGAATGATTTTCCGAATAGCGAATCATTTTTTTGAAAAAACCATGGAAAATTAGCCCACGAGCGAAATTTAGCCTCTAAAATAATCTATGTTTTTGGGTAAATGAATAGGAGGGATAAACTTCCAGGACCATTTTGGTGGCTGGTCCAAATTTCAAAATTTGGTTCGAAGAAACTATTTAAAATATTCCAGAGTGATTTTGAGGCATCAAGCGACACTTTCTTTGTTCCAAACCTTACTATCGTGGATTATTCTATATTCTACACACCAATATATTTCCAACGGTGGAATAATCTCCTCAATCAAAGTTCGTATTTTAAAGTTATACCTCTTGTAAGTTGACCTACCATATTGATCACCATGGTGTGAGTGGATGCAACATCAACCTCCATTACTTAGACATGTGATGCTAGACATGCAGTGGATTTTATAATAAAATTCTAGAAAGTCAAAAGCCTTATCGAAATTAAGGTTTGAGGAAGTCAAAAACCTACCCCTAGATGGCTATCATGATATGTTAAATATCGGGTCGTTAGGAGGAGAAGGGAATCCATTCTATGTTATTGTATTTTGTTTCATAGAATAACATAACAAATGAGAGTGGAAAATTAGAGAGCATAACATAGGCGGTTAATGTTCTGTAGTAGCCTATCAAGCCACTTGTCTTAGTTAACTCCATAGAGAGTGCCTTATTCTCTATACTTGCATTATTTCCATAGAAGAGAAAAGAGAGGAGATCAACCTCACCTTATAGTTGGGTTTTCTCCCATAAGTGTTTTCCAAATAAAATCTTTGTGTTATTTTGTGGATGGTGTAAGATTTAATTTTATTGTTCTCTATGTTCCATATTTTATCTATTTCATGCATAAGAAGAAAACCAATAACTAAATATTATGGAATATAAAAGAATTTAACCTTCATAGTGTAGATTTCATTCTTATTTATCAGATATGTTGTAATGAACTCTTCTAGTTAAATGTCCACAGTAGTTTTCATATCAACAAGGGAGGTAAAATGAAGGGATAAGAGAAATATGGGGAAGAGACAGAGAGGGAGAGAGAAATATGGGGAAGAGAGAGAGAGGGAGAGAGAAATATGGGCATAGATAGAGTGAGAGGGAGAGAGAGAGAACAATATAGAGAGGGGTGTAGAGAGAGAGAGAGGGGGAGAGAGTGAGACAAAGAGGGGGGTAGAGAGGTGGTTAGAGAGAAAGAGAGAGAGTTAGAGGAAATGGGGGAGATAGAGGGAAGAGAGTTAAAGAGAGCTAAATAGAGAAAGGCGGGAAGAGAGAGTGAGGGGCAGATGTAAGAGAGAAGGGGAGGGAGGGAGCGAGAGGGCTGACAAGAGTAGAAGATAGGTAGAGAGTGAGATGGAGAGAGAGGTACAGGGTAGAGAGAGAGAGAGAGGGAGGTATAATGACGGGAAAAAGGGAAAGAGGGGTGGGAGAGAGGGGAGGAGAGAAAGAGGGGACGAAAGAGAGATAGAGAGAAATGAAGACAAAGAGGGCGGTGGAGAGAGATTTTATAAGAGGGAGAGAGAGGGAGGAAGAGAGGGGCGTATAGGGAGAGTGATAGGAAGTGGGGGAGAGAGAGGAAAGGGATATAGAGAGAATTAAACAGAGAAAGGGGGGAGAGTGGGGAAGAGAGAGGGAGGGGGATACATTGAGTGAGAGAGGGAGGGGGATACACTGAGTCAAAGAGGGAGGAGGAGAGAGGGGTAGATGTAGGAGAGAGGGAGACAGGGGAAAGGGGGAGAGGGAGAGAAGGGGATGGAGGGAGAGAGATTGCAAGAATAGAATAGAGGTTGAGAAAGAGAGAGAGGTAGAATGAGGGCCAAAGAGAAAGATAGGGGAGAGAGAGATGGAGATAGAAAGAGGGGTAGAGAGAGAGAGAGATTGATAGTGTGGTAGGGAGTAAATCAAGACATGGAGGGGGGTGGATATATATTTTGTGTGTGTGTTTGTGAGTGTGGGAGAGGGAGACAAAGAGGGTGGGTAGAGAGAGTGAGAGGAAGGTGGGAGAGATGGAAGGGAGGTAAAGAGAAGGAAGCAGAAAGAGGGGTAGTTGTAGGAGAGAGGGAAATAAGGGGAGGGAGGGAGAAAGGCAACAAGAGTATAATATAGGTTGATATTGAGTGAGAGAGAGGGAGGTAATAGAGAGAGAGAGAGGTAGAATGAGGTGCAAATAGAGATAGAGAGAGAGAAAAAAAAATGAAATTTACAATCTCGAGAGAGAGAGAGAGAGAGAGAGAGAGAGAGGGATGGAGATAGGGGTAGAGAGAGAGAGAGGGAGAGAGTGGAAAATGGAGTAGATAGAATGGGAGTGGGAGAGAAACAAAGAGAATGAAAAAGAGTGAGATAGGGGGGATAAGGAATGGTGGGAGAGAGAAAATGGATGGAGATAAGGGAATAAAGGGAGTGTGTGTGTGTGTGAGTGTGAAAGGGAGAGGGGTGGATATATAGAGGGGGGTAGATAGATAGTGAGAGAAACTGAGGAGAGAGAAGGAAGGGATATAGATAAAGGTAAAGAGAGAAAGGTGGGAGAGTGGGAGAGAGAGAGAGGTGGTTATAGATAGAGGGATGGAGGAGGTGGAGGGTATGAAGGAATTAGGAGAGAAGGGGGAAGAGAGGGGGAAGGGGGGATGGAGGGAGTTATAGAGGCAAGGAAACAAATAGAAAAAAAATCCATAAGAGCATGCACATAGTATACTAACACCTCCATGTTCCTGGATTGCATGTACATTCCTAAAGAATGTGTGTGTTCTTTGGAATGCATGAGCATTAGTTATAATTAATTTTGTTTTGGGGGGGTGGGATGAATGTTGCCTCAGATGTTGGTTACCTTGGATTGAGGTTTGGTATTACAAACCTAGTAGGTTTGGTATGCAAATACCAAACCCTGTTATTTGGGTTGAAATATGTCGATGTGGTGGACGGATAGAGGAACATCGGGGCTGACTTTCCAGATGATGTCTGTGATTTTAAGACGAAGGGCGCATTTTAGCAGGAAGGGGTTCACTACGAAAAATTCCATACTTAGGGCCGAACCCTAGAGCACCTCTTCATTCTTCATTGCTGGGGTATTCATGTCCCTAGCTTGTGGCGGCCCACACTTGTTCAAGGCTTGGATATCGATACCTTTCATTAACCTTACCCATGATAAATTGCGAAGCAAAGAGAAATGAAGAGAGAAAAGAATAGAACAGTATATTGAAATGTATGAAGAAGTACTGAAGAAGTTACAATGCAATGGGAGATGGCTGAGCTAAATAGGCTCAAGAAAGACAAAAATAGAAAGTATAGCTATCCAGTACAGTTGGTAGTGTACAGTCAAACTGTTGTGGTTACAATATATTTAACACTCCCTCTTAAACTCAACAGTTACAATCATCAACACTAATTATGCCTAAGTGTTGTCTCTGAAAATAAAAAACTGACTTTCCTAGTGGCTTTGTAAAGATATCAGCAAGCTGATCTCGAGAACCATAGAATTGTAGTGCAATATCACCATTATTGACTAGCTCACATATGAAATGAAAATGAGTGTCAATTTCTTTTCTTTTCTTGTGAAACACATGATTTTTGGATAAAGCAATTGCTGATGTATTATCACAGAAAATAGGAGTTTCATCCTTTTCTGTATGTGACATATCTTTCAATATTCTTCTCAACCACACAACTTGACATGAAGTTGAGGTAGCAACGACATACTCTACCTCTGCAGAAGATATTGATACAATTGGCTGCTTCTTTGATGCCCATGAGATTAGGTTCGTGCCCAGTTGAAAAACATGTCCAGATGTGCTTTTCCTGTCATCTAGGTTGCCTGCAAAATCACTGTCTGTGTAACCAAAAAGTTGATTACTCTCAGATTTAGTGTACCATAAGCCAACATTTAGTGTTCCTACTACATATATGAAAATTCATTTTGTCATTTTCCAGTGTGAATCTTTGGGGGATTCCATGAATCTGGAAACAAGGCTGGCTACATACATAATGTCAGGCCTAGTTGCTGTAAGATACAACAAACTGCCTACTAAACTTTTGTACAGGGTAGATTCCACTGTAGAACATTCATCATTCTTGCTCAATTTTGTGCCTAGTGGTATGGTGGTTTCTGTTGGATTGCATCCTTCCATGCGAAATATTTTGAGGATGTCTACTGCATACTTTTGCTGACAGATAAAAATTCCTATGGTTGATTGATGAACCTCAATCCCTAAAAAATATTTCATTATGCCAAGATCTGTCATCTCAAACTCAGATTGCATGGCATGTTTAAAATCTGTTAACTCAAGATTTCCAGTATAGATCATGTCATCAACATATAAACATACAATTAGAATTTTACCATGCTAATCTGTTTTGGTGTAAAGAGCTGGCTCATTTTGACTTCTATTGAAACCACTTTTGATTAGATAAGTGTTGATTCTGTTGTACCAAGCTCTTGGAGCTTGCTTTAAGCCATACAAGGCTTTCTTCAACCGATATACTTTGGCTGGGTGCTCTTGGATTTCAAATCCAGGTGGTTGATCGACATAAACTTCTTCTAAGAAACCATTCAAGAATGTTGACTTGACATCCATATGGTATAATTGCCATTTGTGTTGTGCTGTTATGGCCAATAGAGTCCTTACAGTGTCTAATCTTGCTACCGGAGCAAAATTTTCACCATAATCAGTACCAGGCTGTTGTGAGAATCCTTTGGCAACAAGTCTTGCCTTATGTTTTTCGATCTGCCCTTTTTCATTTAGTTTAGTTTTGTAAACCCACTTGACACCAATACTTTTCTTGTGACTTGGCAAATCAACAAGATCCCATGTCTTGTTCTTCTCAATGGAGTCAATTTCTTGGTTCATGGCTTGAACCCAATGTGGCTCCTTAGCTGCTTCCTTAAAGGATGTAGGTTGACATGACATTGAAGAAAAAAGGTTGTGTTGCTCAAAGTCATCCAACTGTTGATGGATTTCTCTCAAACTTCGAGTTCTCTGATTTTGTGGTTCAGAGAATGATTCTCTGCTGGAAGTTGAGTTATCTTGAGAATTTTTAGGCTGTCTTTGTACCTGCAATCTTGGAAGAATAGTTTGAGGTACTTGCTGTTCTGAATTTTCTGCATTTTCATAACTTGGCAGCAATGGGTTTTGACTGTCCATTTGCTGATTTTCTGAATCATTCCAGAATTGATTTTCTAGAAATTTTACATCTCTCCTGAGAATTAATTTCTTGGTGATTGGATTGTAAAGCCTATAAGCTTTAGATGTTTCACTATATCGAGTGAAAATACATTTCTCACTTTTGTCATCCAATTTCTTCCTTAATTCGGAAGGTATGTGAATGTATGCTATGCATCAAAATGTCCTTAGATGTGCTACATTGAACTTTGTCCCACTCCATGCTTCTTGAGGAACTTTCATATTTAGACTTGTGGTTGGTGATATGTTCAGGAGATAAACTGAGCATGCTACTGCTTCAGGCCAAAACCTATTTGAAAAACTTTTCTCTTTGAGAAGTGTTCTTGCCATATTCATTATTGTCTGATTTTTCCTTTTAGCCACTCCATTCTGTTGTGGAATATACCTTGTTATTGTTTGCATGATAATGCCTTGTGATTTGTAGAAATTTGCAAATTCTTTGGAGTTGTATTCTCCTCCTCCATCTGACCTGAGTGCTTTGATATATTTTCCACTCTGTTTTTCAGCTTCTTCCTTGAATTCTTTGAATTTCGCAAATGTTTCAGACTTGTGTCTTAGAAAATAGATCCATATTTTTCTGCTGAAATCATCAATAAATGTTAGAAAGTAAAAACTAACACCTATTGACTCTGTTTGCATTGGTACACATAGGTTAGTGTGAACAAGTTCAAGATGTTGTTTGGCTTGATTGGAAGACTGTGGAAAACTAGTTCTCTTATGTTTTCCAAGTATACAAGACTCACATGGGGGAATTTTCTCTTTAAAGATAGGAAGACCTTTGACCATGGAGTTGTTCTGAAGAAGACTTAGACTCTGAAATGGTAGATGTACAAATATTGTATGCCAAACCATAGTTTCATTCAGGGTGGATGAACTCTGTGCATATGGTTGACTCAGATTTGCAGTTCTGAGGGTAAGGGGAAACTTCCTATTGGGGGTCATATGGATTTCAGAAATTAGTTTTCTGCTTGGGATTTTGTCATATATCTTACAAGATGTTCCCTAAAAAATTACCTTATAGCCATGTTCAATGAGTTGTCCTACACTTAACAAATTATGTTTTAATTCTAGAACATGATAGACATTGTATATGTCTTTCTTGACATTTTGTTTAGTAAGAATAACAACAGTTCATTTTCCTTGAACTTTGACTAAGTAATCATTTCCAAGTGTAATATCAGATGAGATTGAAGAATCAATGCATGAGAGTAATTCTTTGTTACCTATCATGTGATTGTTGCATCCACTGTCGAACAACCAAAGATCTTTAGGTTGTTGTTCAGTGTTGTGAAACGAAAGAAACATACCACCTGAGTGTTCTCCCGTGTGATTTGACACATGTGCTCTGCCTAAGAGTTGATATGCTTGCTTCTTACTACATTGAAATTCATAGTGTCCATAATTTTTGCAATGATAACATTGTATGCTTGTTTTGTCATTTGATCTTCTCCCTCTCCCTCTTTGAGGCTGGAAATTCTGATGTTGATTTTGTTGTTGTTGTCTTTGACCTTGGAAATTTTGATTCAGATACTGTTGTTTGTTACCTCCACTAGAGTGAGGGTTACTTTGATTTATCCCTCTTCCTTGGTGACCTATGCTTCTTCCTCTGCCTCTCCCTTTGCTGAAGGAGAATTGATTTTTGAAAGAATTGGATATTGACTCATCTGTGAGATGCAGTCTAGTCTCATGTGTCACCAGAGAACCAATTAGTTCATCTGTGGAAAATCTTGACAGATCCTTTGATTCAAGGATTGTTGTTACAACCATTTCATATTTCTTGGGTAAAATTCTCAGGATTTTCTCAACAATTCATTGATTAGTGATGGATTCACCAGTCAATCTGATCTGGTTCACGACTCCCATGATTCTATTCATGAACTGATCCACATTTTCAGACTCTGTCATCCTTAGAGTCTCTAATTGCGTCCTCAAGGTCTCGAGTTTAACTATTTTGACCCTGTCATTTCCTTGATAGGAAGATTTAAGGATGTCCCAGGCCTGTTTGGAAGTACTAGCACCTGTGATTTTTGAAAAAATCGAGTCATCCACAGAATTTTGAATCCAGAATTTAGCTTTATTTTCTCTGTTTCTTTGCATTGCCTGAGCAATTCGCTGCGGATTGGTCATAGCAGAAAGGGCGGGTGGATCTAGTTCCACATATCAAAGATCCACTGGTTCCCAACGCTTTTGTGCTTGCAAGAAGGATCTCATTCGAAGAGAACAAAACTCGTAATTCTTTCCAAGAAGAATCGAACCCTGAGTTGGTCCTAAATTGCTAGACGACGCCATAAAAAAAAATTGCAGAAAAAATAGAGGGAAATTTCGTATTTAACAACGATCACCGAAATGTTGATTTTCCAATGGCTGAAAAAATATTATCGGCCTTGAGTTTGGCCTTAGTCATAGTGCAATGTGACCATGCGCCTTAATGTTAAAGCGCTACAAGCTTTTCCTTTTTTTTTTTTTCAATGTGTCGAGACGCGAAATTTGCCTTTGGGCTATTCAATGGTCCGGATCTTGCTGTGATCTGACAGTCCAGATATTATCGGGATATCGCGAATCGAGACTTCGTGAACCCTGACGACGAGTTCTTCTGACTCCTCGATTACCCGATCTCTGATTTACCGATGGCACTTTCCTTTCGAAAAATTTCCCGATTTCTTTTATCTCCTCCACGTGTCCTCTAATGATGGATGGTCCTCATTTCGTCTTGTGATTTCGAGACTTCAAATGCTCCGGACGTCTCGTCTTTAGGATACGCGATTTTCTTAATCACGTAATGCCGATGGACTCTACTATCGGGACCTTTTTCGAAAGCCTCGATCTCTGCCACGCATCCTGAACAGATGGACGACTCAAGTCTGCTTCAGGGGTTTTCCCATGGAGATTCTCGATCCCTCGTTTTGACGAGATGACGTCAGCTAGGCCCCACAATGGAGCTTTCCTCCGAAATTCTCGTGCTTCTTGTCCTCAGGATTCGCGATTTGCCGAATCTCGATATGCCGATGGCCTTTTCCTATTCGAGATTTTTCCCGAGTCCTCAGATTTACGCCACGCATCCCCACAAGATGGACGGTCCTGATTCAACCTCGGGATATCGTGACTTGCGATGCTCCGTTGACACAACTTCTCTGTCAACTTGAAACCCCGGATGCCGAAACGCTGACGGTTTCCTCGATGTCCGCGATGTGTCTGGTCCACTGAGATCTGATTGTTATTTTGGGAATCGTAATTTCACGAGTTTTGAAGTTGTGCTGCGACGGTCTTTCAAAACCGCGAACTCCAAAATGTCAATTTGAAGGCACTTGGATCTACTGCCACCTATCCTCTGAGATGGACGGCTCACAAGTCCTCTCGGGATTTCGCGATATCGCGTATCGGAGTTTTTGGAGTACAATCGCCTTTGCACGTCCAACTCCTGATTGCCGATTTGCGATAGGACAAGATCGACGACTCACGATCTTTCGCGATCCAACGGTCCAGAATGATGTCGGGACTTCACAGGTCAAAAATTCCTTGGCGCTGTCGAGGATTAAACCTCGTGCACTTTCTTGCGGATCCAACGACTGTCGGGCCTCTGCGCGAGATCTAACGGCTGAAACTCTTTCGCCTTTCTCGTGCTCTCCTCATCCCTTCTGAACTGGTTTCCTTCTTTGGATCCGTTCTCAGGATGAATCTTACAGCCGCGACGATTGTTCTTTGAACCTCAGATGCATTCTTTGCTCCTGTGGAAGAAAGATCTGTGAATATTTCAAAGATTTGAAAGAAATACATGGATTCTTTGTTCACTGCTTCAATCTTTGACAGATTTGAGCGAATTTCAAACAAATTTAGACGATGCTGCCTTCTGCAACAATCTTTAACGATTATGAACGAATTCTTCGAGTTCTTTAAACGTTCTTCCATTCTGCAGCTCTTCTTTGTCAATCTTTGACGATTCTTGAAAAATGTGCAAGAATCTTTAAAGTTTCTTCTTTCTCAGTCTCTGCTTCCTCGTTCTTTCGAGCGTAGTACGCTATGCAACCTCTGCAATCTTCCTACGTTGATCTTTTGAACGTAAGACAGTCTTCATCCTCGTGGAAGTTTCCTGCGAGGATATGAGTATGCCAAACAACTCTCCAATCCTTGTGAATAAGTCTGTGTCATGTGCTCTCAAAATCCGTTTAAGCTCTACGCTGTGAGGATCGTGTTGCTCTCCAGACTGTGTGAAAAGACTTACTGCTGAAGCTTTGATACCATGATAAATTGTGAAGCAAAGAGAAATGCAGAGAGAAAAGAATAGAACTGTTGAGGTTACAATATATTTAACAAGGAGCGCTTGGAATGTGAATGAAGAGGAATGCCAAATATATAATATTTGGTGGTAGTCTCGTTAATCTTCTCAATCGCACTTTGGATTGTGGTTCAAATTGCAACTGCATGTGGTTGATTGAAAACCATGGCTGAAATAGATAGATGCGATGAAATCTTATATTCAAACATAAAATTTCTGATCGTGAAATCTGTTAATGTTCTTTTCCAAGTGGTTGATTGAAAGCCATTGGTCAAATAGATAGATGCTTTGAATCTTAAATGGAAACATAAAATTTCTGAAATAGGTCAAGGTTGTTTTCCATTCAAGTCCACTTTATGGTTAGTAATTAAAAGTGATTGATATATTTGTAATCGATATATCTCGATTGGTACTAATTTCCATTTTGTTAATTAATAAGATCGATTCGATAGATAGATGCGATGAAATCTTATATTCAAACATAAAATTTCTGATCGTGAAATATGTTAATGTTCTTTTCCAAGTGGTTGAGTGAATGCTCAAATAGATAGATGCTTTGAATCTTAAATGGAAACATAAAATTTCTGAAATAGGTCAAGGTTGTTTTCCATTCAAGTCCACTTTATGGTTAGTAATTAAAAGTGATTGATATATTTCTAATCGATATATCTCGATTGGTACTAATTTCCATTTTATTAATTAATAAGATCGATTCGTGTATATCATGAAAACCTATAATTCGTTATTTAAAAAGAATATATTACAGATTACAGATTTAGACTAAGATGGAAAAACATGCATACCTGTCATAGAAATTCTATTCCCATGTAAAGTGAAACCATATTTCTGGAACCGAAAATTTGTATCCCATCTTCAGTGATCTCTCTAAGTTTCAAAGAGGTAAAGAAACAAAAAGAGATGCCGGCAGTCTGTGAATATGACGTCAGCTACAGCCCTAACCCTTTGAATTCTGGACCTAATAGGAGAGAATCGCAATCGTCAACGATGGATACCATATACGCAATGACACTGATTCAAACATAATTCATATACATCTACAGTCCACGGACAGTATTGGTAGTGCGCCTGGACACTAAGGCAGGGTTAATGGCCCCTCACGCAATCCACACCAAGCATAAGGCCGAGGGAGGCTGTCAGTTCGTCTCTAATGGCTAACCCTCTCGTCAATTCGTCGAGTAATAAGTCGGTAATTCCAAACTATTTATTGCCAAGGTCAGTAACGTATCCCATGTTTCATTAAACCAACTCTAATAAAGAGAAATGTATAAGGAGGTCGATTCCTTTAATATATATATAGAGGGGACTTAAATGAAGAAGACAACAGGTCACCGTGGCTATCACCAGAGCGCACAGTAATCTCTTTGCAACAGCAATTACATTTCCACACATTAATCAAGATAATCTTTACAATGAGTAATATGAAACGAATATATCCATCGTTAGTGAATAAAAAACATAAAAAATCACAGAAAGTACATAAATTTAAATTTTGAAAAACTGCTAGCCCTACGCAATCTAAATCCAAATTTCTAAGGAAGATGAAGATCAAGACTATAAGAAAGATACTGAATTTCAAAGAAGATGAAGACTAAGTCTATAAGAATTGCTTATGCCTGTAAACAGTTGTGCTGTGGTTCTACGAGCTAAAGATTGTGGTCTGCCATAATACTGTTAACGTTATTAGAAATACACGATATACATACAACGTGGTTAAAGCAATTGTTAAACACTAACTTCTGATTTACTAAATGTTATCATCACAACCATCCTTTACACGAAAATATTTGGGTTAGTTACTTAAATTGTGGACCATATATTATGATGACATCGCTGTCATAAAAAACCTATCATCTAACACTCCATCTCCCAAAAAAAAAAAAAGATTTTAAAATCATAATCATGATATAAATTCCCTATATTTATGATATTTTCACTTTCGTCATTATGCTGTGTGCATTTTGTCGATATACCAAGTACTTTACTTAATTAAAAAAAAATTAATATATAAAACCATGTCTTAAATGAAAATTTATTAATATTTAAAACCATGTCTTAAAGTTAGTAACATATCTCGAATAAAACGAAACCTACTTGGCAGTATTTTCACTTTATCAATATTGAAAACCTTGCTTTTACGTGGCTAGCATAGGTGGAATAAATTCAAACCTATTTGGTAGTAAAAGCAATGGCATGAATTTGGATGCCATGAAAGTCAAGCGATGTCTTTCAATACCATTAAAACTCGTCGACTTAGTTCCTTTTTTCTTTATGCATGGATTTGTTGCTTTCTTCCTTGATATTTGTTCCTTTCTTTCTTCATGATTTTTAATACAAACAAATTGTGAATAACATCAATCTCGATTTAAGGATTTTAATATCAAATTATATAAGGCTAAAATTTGTTCGCTTCATTGATATAATATCAATAAATGACTTGTTATAGCTTTTACTACCAACAAACTCAAATTCAACCCACGCCTTTCCAGCTATAACTTTTGGTATCAATAAACTCAAATCATACAAACAAATTTCAGATGGCTGCAAATGTTAAACCCAAGGCTTTCAATACTAAAATATATGACTAAAATTTGTTTGGTTTGTTCGTATTAATACATGGCTTGCTTTTGTTCGTACTATTTTCCATTTTTTTAATTAATAAGATCGATTCGCGTATATCATGAAAACCTATAATTCGTTACTTAAAAATAATATATTACGGATTAAAGATTTAGACATAAGATGGAAAAACATGCATACCTGTCATAGAAATTCTATTACCATGTAAAGTGAAACCATATTTCAGGAACCGAAAATTTGTATCCCATCTTCAGTGATCTCTCTAAGCTTCAAAGAGGTAAAGAAACAAAAAGAGATGCAAGCATTGTGTGAATATGACGTCAGCTACAGCCCTAACCCTTTGAATTCTAGACCTAATAGGAGAGAATCGCAACCGTCAACGATGGATCCCATATACGCAATGACACTTATTCAGCCATAATTCATATACATCTTGCACATACCTGTATATTGAAGCAGAATGCGAAAGTTTCTTACCTTGATTTACGACTGAAGATACATAGAATTTTATTTTTCAAGAGGTGCATTAACCTGGATGAATAGACGGATTGCCGTAGATTACCGAGGCATATAAGATTTACAAATAGCTGTTGGATTTGCAAACTAATTAAAACCAATTTCTATATCCAAATTCCAAGTTCAATAACATATTAAACCAAACTCCCCGGATGGGGTGCCACCTGGCCAGCTTCAGGAGAGACTTGGAATTGAGCAGCCACGGGAGTTATTAATCCCGGCTGCAAACCCACAGCTCATAACCACGGCATGGCTCACACTCCACGGACAATATTGGTAGTGCACCTCAACACCAAGGCAGGGTTAATGGCCCCTCACGCAAGCCACACCAGGCATAACGCCTAGGGAGGCTGTCAGTTCGGCTCTAATGGCTGGTTCTCCCGTCAATTCGTGGAGTAATAAGTCGGCAATTCTGTGGTGCACTCATCCTTTTCCTCTCCTCTCTTGCTGATGCTCCTCAGCTCCTTTGAGCGTATTTTCAACATCACCCTCTGTGTTGTCTTCCTAGAGGAACTTTTACCTTACCCTCCCATCACCCCACTCCTTTTCTCTATCACCCACTGCAACTGTGTTGGCTCCACCGCTCCATTTATCTCTGTGGCGAACCTTCACTATTCCCTCGACCCTCAGAAGAGTCTTCTCTCCCAATTCACTAGCACCTCTGTGCTCTCGATCCTTTTGAGCTATTCCAAGCATTTTCTAACTGCCTCTCCGCCCTCAGCCCCAGCCTTAGCATTTTTCCCATCATGCCGAGAGAAAAGGGGAAGTCTAAGAGAGTTGCGCGGTACTATAGAGCCCTCTCCATGCATGACAAACTTTCCCCATCTCACCATTTCTTTGGCCGAAGGCACAACAGCCAGGGGTCGTTGGGGTAGCCTTCGTCATCCCCACACTCCTTCCATGGAAATAGCCTGGCTAAAAAGAAAGCGCCACCACCTAGCGAGCACATTCCTTTGGCCACTGGTCTTCTGCCCCCCCAAAGCTCAATCCTCACGACCCTTATTATGGCGACAACAACTCCATGGTGGAGGAAATCCCCCTAAGCTGGAAGGTGGAGGAGATCATGGTTGTTGCCAATGAGGACAAGGCAGAGGATCGGCCTCAACTATGTGCAAATTCCCTCACGGAGGAGCACCTCCAACTTATCTTTGAAATTCAGAAAAAATAAGATGATTAGATGCACTCACACCGCGACATTCTATTCGATGCACTAGCTGACTCTCCTGTGCGGACTCGATGCTCAACGTGTGGCCAATGATACACCCCTTTCTATAACATCCATGGCCATCGAAACTCACCAGTGGATTAAAGTCTTCAAGTTTTTGTTCTTTGTTTTCTCTAGTTGCAGGCTTAATTTTTTGGTTTATTTGAGTAGCAAACTAGATGGTCATAGATGCCACCCACATACTATCCGTACAGTTTTGTTTATGCAGCTAGAATGTATAATGTCCATACATTATCAAACTTTGAGCCTTTCAAGGCCACCTGTTCCATCCCTTGTGCTCCAAAACAGATGACTAACACTTGACAATGTATGAATAACAACAATTATTAATATGAGAACCTTTTTTTTATTTAAAAAAAAAACATATTAAACCAAACTAATTATTTCCAAGGTGAGTAAGGTATCCCAGGTTTCATTAAACCGACTCTAATAAAGAGAAATGTATAAGGAGGTCGATTCCTCTAACATATATACAGATGGGCCTTAAATGAAGAAGACACCAGGTCACCATGGCTATCACCAGACCTCAGATTGTAGCACAATAATCTCTTTACAACGACAACTACATTGCCACACATTAATCAAAATAATCTTTATAATTAGTAATATGAAACGAATATATCCAGCCTTCGTGAATAAAAAACATAAAAAATCATGGAAGATACATAAATTTAAATTTTGAAAAACTACTAGCCCTACGCAATCTAAATCTAAATTTCTAAGGAAGATGAAGAGCAAGACTATAAGAAAGATATTGAATTTCAAGGAAAATGAAGACTAAGTCTATCAGAATTGTTTATGCCTGTAAACAATTGTGCTGTGGTTATATGGGCTAAAGCTTGTGGTCTGCCATAATAGTGTTAACATTATTAGAAATACACGATATACATACAACCTCGTCAAAGCAATTGTTAAACACTAACTTCTGATTTACTAAATGTTGTCATCACAACCTTCCTTTACACGAAAATATTCCCCAAATATTTTTAGTTACTTAAATTGTGGACCCTATATTATGATGACATCGTTGTCATAAAAAAACCTATCATCTAACACTCCATCTCTCCAAAAAAAAGACGATTTTAAAATCATAATCATAATATAAATTCCCTATATTTATGATATTTTAGTTAAAATTGGAAGAATTAATTCACACAACACAAAACGTTTTTCATTACTTAACAAACAAATGGAGGTTACATATATAGCATGCAGATCACTGACTCAAGTGGATCTGATTAGCTAAAAATAGTAAACATAGAAACTCACAGTTACAACAGTCATAGTTATCTCTTACTAAAGTAAGATTTATTCTAACACCCTCCCTTAATGCTTACTTTACAAATTACAATACAACACAAAAGATTACAACACTAGAACTTTCATCTATCTGTCTGAAATGGTCTTCCTCAGCACTGAAACTCACTCGCAATCACACGGTTTCCGCTCTTTCTTCTTCCTCTTCTTCGAGCTACCCACTGACACACTTAAAGTCAAAACGCCTCTGACCATCTTTCTTGCACTTGTATACTCGACAATTTGACAACTTGGCTCATCGGGGCTTCTGTGATAAAAGTTGACAAATATTGATGCATTCTATGAACTTGCCTTCATCTGTAGGATTTTTGCTTTCGGCTATCCTTCAGTATATAGAAGAACAGTTTGGATACTGAATGTTTTCAACATTCCTTTACACAAGGTGACTTCCAATAAAAACATTGTACTTGAAACTAGGGCTACCAGCTTGTATCAAGATACAAGTTCTTATTTTTACATAAACACTTGAACAATAGCACATTACAAAACAACAAGGTAACCTGTAACTTTTGACTTTGAAGCACCGAAGTACAACAATAATCTTCAGTTTTTAACAGACTTCAACCAATCATGTGTTTCTTATAGCTCCGAAGAACATGAAGAACAACAAGCCTGAATTATGTCACTCTGTTACATATTTGGTTCTTCATGATTTGATTACAAATAAAAATCACACTCTCTCACACACATATAATATATCTAACATACATAAACAAAATTTAAACACACCACACATACATATATAAGTAGAAAAGCAGGCCACTGACAGTTTATGGTGGTTCTTCCTTCATATCTATCCACACCGAGATACCAAATGCTGAAATATTTTCGATGGCCATTTGCTCTGAATGTGACAGCTCCTTAGTGAGGTAATCCTACTTCATGGAGAAATCTATTGCACGCTTGATGCATTGTCCTTTCATGTATAGTGCAACTTCAGAATGTGAACTAACTTCCACTTCACCTTCCTTCATCCTTAAATCTCTTACCCACTTTAATAAAAGGATTTATAACTTCACGTATACACATGCATTTACTTTATCCACATGCATTCACTTTAATATTCAAAATATCCCCTTTTTTATTTAAAAGAAAATTTTATACCTCACTCTCAAACAATCGAACGCATGCAAATCTTATTCAATGCTCCACATATGCATGCATGCAAATCTTGAATGACTCATAAAACTCACGCTTCCTCTTTCAACCCTCCAACATAAAAAAAAAACTTATGTTTTACATGCACCAAATCAATCCATAAAAAAAAAACTTACTATTTGCACCATGCACCAACTATGAACTAAATTCATGCATTAACTCATGCAAATATCACGATTCCACGCAATAGCACCAGATCTCCCTCACTCGCACACGGCCTGCAATGGCCCTCCACCCGTTCTCACGGCCTGCTCATCAACATAAAGAACCCACGCGTTTTCTTCAACTCGCGATTTAGAAAACAACTCACGATTTTCACTTCAGTGTTCATGCATATGCTTGAAGCGAGCAACGGTCTCTTCAGGAGATCGTGCAAGAAAAGGGATGCTCCACACAAAACTCAGCAGTTGGGTCCTCTTCAAAACGATCCTCCGCTTCTTTCCTTCTCGCTCTGATACCAAGTTAAAATTGGAAGAATTAATTCACACAACACAAAAAGTTTTTCATTACTTAACAAACAAATAGAGGTTACATATATAGCATGCAGATCACTGACTCAAGTGGATCTGATTAGCTAAAAATAGTAAACCTAGAAACTCACAGTTACAATAGTCATAGTTATCTCTTACTAAAGTAAGCTTTATTCTAACAATTTTCACTTTCGTCATGATGTTGTGTGCGTCGATATACCAAGTACTTTACTTAATTTAAAAAAAATTAATACTTAAAACCATGTCTTAAATGAAAATTTGTTAATATTAAAAACCATGTCTTAAAGTTAGTAACATATCTCTAATAAAACGAAACCTACGTGGCAGTATTTTCACTTTATTAATATTCAAAACCTTGCTTTTACGTGGCTAACATAGGTGGAATAAATTCAAACCTAGTTGGTAGTAAAAGAAATGGCTTGAATTTGGATGACATGAAAGTCAAGCCATGTCTTTCAATACCATTGAAACTCGTTGACTTAGTTCCCATTAAAACTATTGGACTTAGTTCCTTTTTTCTTAATGCATGGATTTGTTCCTTTCTTCCTTGATATTGGTTCCCTTTTTCTTTACTCATGGATTTGTTCCTCTCTTCCTTGATATTTCTTCCTTTCTTCCTTCATGATTTTTAATACAAACAAATTGTGAATAACATCAATCTCAATTTAAGGATTTTAATATCAAATTATATAAGGCTAAAATTTGTTCGCTTCATTGATATAATATAAATAAATGACTTGTCATAGCTTTTACTACCAACAAACTCAAATTCAACCCACGCCTTTCCAGCTATAACTTTTGGTATCAATAAACTCAAATCATACAAACAAATTTCAGATGGCTGCAAATGTTAAACCCAAGGCTTTCAATACTAAAATATATGACTAAAATTTCTTGGATTTGTTCGTATTAATACATGGCTTGCTTTTGTTCGTACTATTTTCCATTCTTTTAATTAATAAGATCGATTCGCGTATATCATGAAAACCTATAATTCGTTATTTAAAAAGAATATATTACAGATTAAAGATTTAGATATAAGATGGAAAAACATGCATACCTGTCATAGAAATTCTATTCCCATGTAAAGTG
>ML785830.1:209734-256854 GCA_009831015.1 Picea engelmannii | reverse complement strand
GTGTTTTCTTCTTAGTATCCTTCTTGGCTTGTCTCCTTTTACTTCCAATAGGGTCTGTGTGTAAATTTGTTATTCATTCCTTGCATTTTCTTTTCTTTATATTGAAAATACAAAAACTACTTTTCTCATTTTGCATTATGGAATTTTCTCTTTTGGTTATTTAGTATTTATATTGACATATGTGGAAGGATTGCATCTTATTGAAATTGTAGAAATTGCATTGAAAGTTGCATTTGAAAATCTTGCCATCTTTTGGGAATTTAAGATTAGGACTTAGAATTATGTTCATATCCATTTCTTTGATATGTTGAGTCATAATATCATCAATTTCACGACCACATCTCTTGAGTAAACAAAATCCATTAAAAGTAATGTTGATTAACTAAAATCAATTAGAAGAGATTTGATTTTTCAGAGTACAAAAAAAAGCATAGGATATAGGGCCTTGGAATAGGATTTTGTCAGTAAACTTCTCCAACGATATTAAACTAAACATATGTGTCTGAACAGGGAGTGGTGAAATCCATTGTGTAATTAATGAAACCAGGATGCTCCGCTCACACTGATGTTAAGCATGAGGTTGTGTGAAGTTGTTTGTAGAAATAACCCTCCAATAACTTCTTAGCATCATAGATATTTCTGGGGATCTATTCGTATTTGGGGGTCTTTATAGTACCTTTACCTCCGTGAGAGGGAGTGCTTTCAATATTTTGGCCTTTGTTACCCTACCTATATGGTGGACATGACTTACGATTGTTTTCCTTCACATTGGTTATATCATGGTGCATATATTTTTTTGACATAGGTAGCCACATATGTTACTTGCAGGGGTTATTTTGCGAGTACCCTAAGTCAGATAAGGGTCAAAAAAAACACAGCCTTTATGGAGGATTACCTCTCTCGGGGGATATGACCAACTTCATTGTTAAGCCCAAGAGGTCCCTTATAACTGATTCAGATACCTCCAATATTTTGAGGGGAGTCATAGGCCACTATTGGGTGAGGCATACCTACTATAGTGAGGGACGCCCCTTTGCAGCTACTATATCTTATTTTTGTGCATTTGTCCTTTTTTTTGTTTATTTTGGTGTGCTCTTCGATTATTAGTTGGCCCTAGAATTTGGTTTTATATCTCGAGTCTTGATTGATTGGGGACCCAGACTAGATTTCTCATAGGACTCGTCATTTGTTAAAGTTACCACCACATATTGAGTCTTTTCCTTCTAAAATGTGTAAAGTTACTAAACATGGTACACAGACCTTCGCTTACCAGACTTTTGATTGTTTAGTTATGGGTACTGAGTCAAGTCCGAACTAAAATGGGAGGCCCTCGACTCCTATACCTTATGTAGTTAATGACACTCCTTGGAATCCTTCAACCTCTATGGTTGTAGTGCCAGAGGTTCCCATCCTTACTCCTATTTGGAATTTGGTTGCTACTCAACCTATAGTAACAAACCCTTTTGGGTCTCTTTTTGGTACGCATTGATAAAATTATCAGTCCATACCTTCAGTCTCTAACCCTTTCTCTTTTGGTATGCCAAATATGGAATCACAACTTTCATTCTCCATTCCATCGAATAATGAAAATCCTAGTATTGGATCTGGGGCCATGGCTCCTCTGCATACTCCTCTCTCATTTGGTGGAGGTAATATTCCTCAAATGACTCCTACAATTGGAAGCCAACCTCCTTTTCCTCTCAGTTCTAATACTAGTCTCAATGCTCCGGGATGGAGTACTCAATTGAGTGGAAAAGATAATTCCTATAATTCATCATTTCCCCCTTCCTCTTCCACGCCAATTCCAATGAAAAATTTTGTTATGACAAATCCACCTCTATCCTCCAAATTTTTGCCCGGGGGGATTCTATTTCACGCTATGGGAAACCCATATCTTGGAGCCACTCTAGTTTGGGAAAAAGTTAATAACCCTCATAATCCTGTAAAATGCAAATCCTATGCCAAGAATCAAAGAAACTATGCAGATTACTTAAATAACTGTTATGCCAAAAAATCTTATGAAACATACAGTAGAAACAAAAATGATTTTGGTTCATTGACCAATGAAGTAGAATGTTACAAATGTAACAATTTTGTACACATAGTGATGAATTGTAGATTGACTGCTCCACCCAAGGAATCAGAGCATAACATTAACAATCCTATATCTGAACCACAAGAGATATGGAAAAGAAAGAAGAATCAATGCTCACTTTCTCTACAAGATAAAAACAAAAAAAATGATTGGTTTGTTGACAGTGGTTGTTCAAATCATATGACAGGTGAAAGAAACAAGTTTCTAACTCTAAAGAAAGAAATATATTGATCTGTTTCATTTGGAAATAATAATTCAGGTAAAATTATAGGTAGAGGCACAGTTAAGGTTGGAAGCAAAAATGCCATGATTTTTTTTTTCTAGTGGTCTAAGATATGAAACACAAACTCTTGAGTGTAAGTCAAATGTGTGACCACGGACACACACTTCAGTTCAACTCAGAGAAATGTGAAACTAGGTAAGAAGGATCAAGCAAGTTGGTGGGCACAGCGATAAGGAATTCGAAAAATATATGTGTTTTGAATTAAATTGGAAAATAAAGTTTTTTCTTACGAAAGGAAAAATATAGTTGGCTCTGACATAGAATAATGGGTCACGTGAACTTTGACAATCTTGTCAAAATAAATAGAAAGGAAGGAGTAAAAGAAATGCATGAAATTCCAAAGCCAACGAATACTCTTGAATCATGGGCACATGGTGTATGTTTGTCATTGATATTGATACATTGTTGAGGAACAGACTTGGTATATGACAACACATGTATGAGATACATATCTTCGTAATGTTGGTACTCTATTGAGGTATAACATTGATGGCACTTGTTTGATATATGTTATGGAGCATGGTGTATGGCATGATTGAGTGATATGGTATATGGTTGAGATACATTGTTGCTACATAGTATGGTAGCGTTGTTGATGTACATGGTTGATACATGGTATGTAACGCCAACCTTCCCCCTCCAAAGGGTTGGCTCAACCTCCTGGTCTAGGATCATTCAAGTCATTGAGTCGAATGACTTGTCGAGCTCCTGAAGGAACTAATTTCAACTTGAAACAGGCCCCTTTCAATTCCTCGGCACCCGTGATGTGGTACCTATGTTACCTCTCTTTATCACTTTCAACTCTTACGCCAACAAAATTATCTCTCAATGCTAAAATCCTCCCTTGATGTGACCATGGACTACAACCGTGGGTCAAATTCCTTTGAAACTCCACACTTTAGGACTTTTGTGAGTTGTTTTCTCCTTTTCCTGATTTCTGAATTGGCGAATGCTTCGAGACGAGATCTGCGGTCCTCGTTCTTTTCATGATCAACGACTATGATCGAATCACAATTTCAGACTTTGTGATTCATGTCTCCCCTAGACTCTACTTCTTCCGACTATGAATCGGTGATGCGATGATCATTTTCCATGTGCCCTTCTAGATACAATGGTCCATATTGAAATCAGTCTTCGTGAATTCGTGAAGATCTTTTGTTTTCTCCCAGAAAACCTTACGAAGCTCCTTCTCCCGAACTTATCAATCTCCTGCCACCTGTCTTTGCCTCGACAATGGGTGATTTCTATGTCTTCAGATCTTCAAAAAGTCCTCATCTTCTTCGCACACTTATCAAAATTTATCTTTTTGAGACTTAGGTTATTCTTGAAGGCTTCCTGCACTCCTTGTATAAATCTGTGCAACTCTCGTGCGACTTTTCTTAGATTGGAAACCTCCAAGGTTCCCAGTTCCTTTGCAAGCTTCTTGTGCCCTCGTGATAGTTTCTTTCTCTGCTTCCTGAGCTTGTAAGGTGAACTATCAACACCTTAGGTGCACTCCTTGCACTTGTCTCATTTATTCGATGACTTCTCCCTTGGATTTATGGAAAGGTTGAAGGCGTTTCCTTTCTTTTGTCATTGAACTTCTTGCAAAGGCTTCCTCCACCAGAATGTTCAACAATTTCGGGATTCTTCTACACTTTCAACCATGTAGTTCTTGGTTATTCTCACATAAGCTCGATGCCCTCCTGCCAGAGTATCCCAGAGTATTCAGTAACTCTGGACTGTGCTTCTCTCCACCCAGTATCTATTTCCAAGGGACTTAATCGCCTTGAAATTTCTCCCTGAGTCTGTAAATTAATATGGTGTGTCCTCCTAGAATATTCTCTTATGAATCCACTAAGTTCAGACTCCCACTCCTTGCATTGGCTTATAGAGTTTCCTCTCTCTGTCATGCACTCCTCACACTTAGCCTAGAGAACCAGACTTAACACAACACACTCACGGATAAAAAATTGTATCTCTATCCTTGCAGACGATTTCTAACGTCCATCTATGATTCAAAAGCATGTAAAAGATATTAATAGCGTAACATCCATTGAACATTAATATAAAACATGAAAAACAATCATTTTTCAATTAATGGTATAACATCACTTTACAATGGTGGAGTTCAAGTTGCAACTGAGTCTCAGCTCACATCAACCTCCTATCGTCTAACCTCTTTAAGGTTAGAGCAACTGCCATCTAACCTATACTTTGCCTACAATACAAATATTTATAGAAGAGGGGATCAAATGAGCTTCTCTCGCAAGCTAACCAATGGTGTCAAATCACCATCCCTAATGCTTATCGAAAGGCCAAATTACAATGTTGGAAATTATGCGCCAAATCAGACGCAGATCCATTTTGTCATTAGCCTATTAATGATGACCTTATCTCCAGGTTGTGCGAAAACACTATTTGTCTCTTCCAACTTGTCTTAAATTAATGACTGGATCATGTCTTGGATTCGCGAGGCACAAATGAGAGGGTTAATCCTCTCCTTCCTTAAATGTGCACCACACGTGTTGATTCGCTGGCACATCCTAATATGGAGCGATGCTCTTGCATCATACTCCAAAATAGAAAAAAATCATGAGCTCCTACTGATCAGCTCTCCAACGTGGTTGAAATCCACCTCTATCCCAAACTTTCTCCTGGAGTTGTCTCTTCACTCCTCTGCTTTTCCACTGCTTCTCCTGCATCATCCTTGTTGCTCATGCAGGTTTCCTTTCATCCAGCTTCCTCTTGTTGACCAACTCCTATGTCGACTCTGACATTAGCCTTCTATCTCCTCGATCACCTCATCCAGTTTTTCCACCGGTTGGTTCTTCTGTTGCAGACTATCCCGCAACACTTGCTTCTTGTCGATGGGTGAATCACATTGATTTCCAAAGACATCTTTTTTTGTGGCCTTTGCGAACCACTCTGCTACAATATCCACTCCTGCAGGCTCCTCATCACTTAATTGCTTCTCAACTATTACTTCTCCTATCATATTCTCTCCTACCAGTTCTTCAGATTCTCCTACTTCAACTTCCTCCAGTTGATCCTCATGCTAGTGTGGTCCTTCATCTGCCCCCAACCTAGGCTGTTGGATGTGGATGCTTTGTACTACCATTCTCCTTTGAAGAGCTTCCAATTCTTCACACAGACCAACAATATCTATGATGTTTTCTTCCTCTTCTTCTACAAAGCCCAGTGCTACAGTCATCTCCTGCTCAACTTCCTGGTTGAAAATGTTGAGCAATACTGTTGAATGTTATTCTCCTTCCATCGATACATACATCAGTATATTTTCATTCTCCTCCTTGACAATATATGCTTGTTGTCTCCCTATCACCTCTGCAACATCTGTGCTAGCCTCTCCTCGGTCTCTTGGTAGGAATATCTCAACTCCTCCAATGATCAAAACATCCCTTTGATCCTCCTCCTTCACTGTGATGAAATTTTCTAACTTGTCACCATATTCATTCACATGGCTCATAGTTCTGCGCAAATCTCCATATAAGTGATGTTTTTATTCTACCTCCTCATATGTCAATGAACTCTCAATTGAGTTCATCTTTTCTCCCTTTCCCACCTCACAGTCTGGGATATCTCTTCTGACCACCTGGAAATACACGAGATCCACTGACCCCTTCTCATTACCCAGCTAGAAATCTACGGGATTATTGCGAGATCTCTTTCCCTCATTCCCTAGGTTTCCATCATGCCTCAACCACCTCTTTAACATCTTTTGTTTCCTCTTGTCCAACATGTTCTAAACATGTCATCTGGTTGTCCTCTTCAAAGGCCATTCATACCTCCAACGTACCTTTGATTCCTGTTGCATATTGAATTCTATCTCCTCCATATGCACTCAAATTTCACTGAGCTCCTTTCCCATCTCCACTTTTCTCTTTTACGGGTAGACTCTCCCTTGATTGCACTCATAGCTTCCAATGGCCATCTCGTTTCACTTGAATCCCACCTGGCTCTATAACAATTTTTGCACACCTTGCAACAACTTCAACAGAGCATCACACTCTGTCTCCCTTTGCTTATAGAAATCAATTTTGTACTAGCCCTAATACTACTATGCTATCAGACTATCTCCTTTGTCTCCCTTCTCCCACACTCTACAGATGAAAATAAACACTGAGACTATATTTGTATCCCTTTCTCTCCACCTGAGAAAAATCAATCTCTGACACCACTCTGATGCCAACCTTCCCCCTCCAAAGGGCTGGCTTGACCTCCCGGTCTAGGATCATTCAAGTCATCGAGTCAAATGACCTTTCGGGCTCCTGAAGGAACCGATTTCAACTTGACATAGGCCCCTTTCAATTCGTCTGCACATGTGATGTCGTACGTGCAGACCCTCTCTTTAGGGATTTCAACTCTTATGCCAATGGCCTTAGATTTCGATGCTAAGATCCTCCCTTGATTTTACCATAGACTATGATTATGGGTTAACTGCCTTCGTGACCCCAAACTTTGGCACTTTCGCGAGATGCTTTCTCCTTTTCCCGATTTCTGAATCGGTGAATGCTTTGGGACCAGATCTGCGATCCTCATTCTTTTCGGGATCAATGGTTGTGATCAAATCATGAGTGTGGACTTCACGAGTCCTATCTCCCCTCTAATACGCTTCTTCCAATTACAAATCAGTGATGCGTTGATCCTTTTCCATGTGCCCTTCCAGATCCAACGATCTGGATTGAAATCTCTCTTCGTGACTTCATGAAGATCTTTTGGTTGCTCCCGAAAAACCTTACGAAGCTCCTGCCACCTGTCTCCTCCTAGACAATGGGTGAATTCTCTATCTTCAGGCCTTCAACAATTCCTCAGCTTCTTTTCACACTTAGCGCAATTTCTCCTTTCAAGACTTAGGTTGTTCTTGAAGGATTCCTTTGTGAGATTCTCGTGTGCTCCTTGTAGTTTCTTGCTCTTCTTCCTGAGCTTGTAAGGTGAACTCTCAACACATTAGGTGCACTCCTTGAACTTGGCTCAGTTCTTTGATGGTTTCTCTCTCGACTTTATGGAAAGGTTTAAGGCATCTCCTTTCCTTTGTCATTGCACTTCTTGCAAATCCTTCCTGCACCAGAATGTTCAACAATTCTGGAATTATTCTACACTTTCAACTATGTAGTTCCTCAGTATGCTCACAAAAGTTCGATGCCCTCCTCGAAGAGTATCCCAGAGTATTCAATAATTTTGAATGGTTCTTCTGTCCACCCAGTCTCTATATCCAAGGGACTTAACCACCTTGAAATTTCTCCCTGAGTATGTAAATTAATCTAGTGTGCCCTACTGACAGCTTCTCTTCTGACTCTATTGAGTTTAGACTCGCACTCCTTGCATTGGATTATAGAATTTTCTCTCTCTTTCGCACACTCCTTACACTTAGCCTAGAGAACCAGACTTAACTCCACACACTCATGGATAGAAAACTATATCTCTATCCATGCAGATGATTTCTAACATCCATCTACAATTCAAAAACATGTAAAAGACATTCATAATGTAACATCCATTGAACAGAAATGTAAAACAGGTAAAACTGTCATTTATCTATTAATGGTAGAACATAACTTTACAATGGTGGAGTACGAGTTGGAACTACGTCTGGCTCGGATCAACCTCCTATCGTCTAACCTCTGTAAGGTTCGACCAACTTCCATCTAACCTCTACTTTTCTTGCAATACAAATATTTATACAAGAAGGGGTCAAATGATCTTCCCTTGCAAGCTAACTAATGGTGTCAAATCACCATCCCTAATGCTTATCGAAAGGCCGAATTACATTGATGGTAATTTTGCTCCAAATCAAACGTAGATCCATTTTGTCGTCAGCCTATTAATGGCGACCTTATCTCCAGCTTATGCGAAAGAACGATTTGGCTGTTCCATCTTGTCTTCAGTTAATGCCTGGATCACATCTTGGATTTGCAAGGTAAAAATGAGAGGGAAACGCCTCTCCTTCCTTGAATGTGCACCACACGTGTTGATTAGTTGGCGCATGTTGAGATGGAGCGATGCTCCTGCATCAATATGGTACAGGATTGATTCTTGGTATGGTGTTGATATACATGGTTTATGGTTGAGGCTTATGGTACTGGTTATGGTGCATGGTTGATGCATGCTTTGGTACAGATGTTGGTGCATGGTTCATGCACTTGGTGTGATACATGTTGTGGTATACGAATGATGTTTGGTATGGTATGGGTTGATGGTTTGTTACATGCTTTGGTAGATGATTTGTTACATGGTTGAGACACATATCTCGTGATGGTCTATTGGTGATCTTGGTACATGCTTGGTAGATGTATGTGTTGGTGATGTTCGATATCTAGTTGTGAGGTGTCTTTGGTATATGATCCATGTGAGAGGATCTAGTTGAGTATCGGTATTCAATGTTGGACACATATCTACAACAACAATGGTTCACGAAAGGAAATGCAAACAACAATATCTACATAAAGGTAAATCAAGGTAGTATATTGATAATTGAAAGTTATGTTGATGACATTATTTTTGGAAGTGACGATGATAGGATGAGTCAAAACTAGCTAAAGACTTGGAAAATGAATTAGAAATTTCATTACTTGGTGGGTTTTCATTCTTTTTGGGACTCCACATATGCCAGAAAGATAAAGGTATTCTCATATCCTATACCAAGTATATAAAATAAATGTTATAAAAGTTTGGAATAGTAGATTGCAAGCCTGTAAGTAATCCCATTTAGACTAGTTGCAAATTGAACAAAGATGATAAATCCAATGATGCATATGAGAGACTCCATAGATCAATGATTGGTATCTTACTCTATGTGACAACATCAATATCGGATGTGATGCAAGAAGTTGGATAGGATGGAAGATCTCAAGCAACATCAAAGGAAACAAATGTTGTGGAAGTAAAGAGAATATTCAGATATCTCAAAGGAACAAAACATTATGGATTACAGTATCCAAAAGGGAATGGTCTATCTCTAGTTTCATATACACATGTAGATTAGTTAGGAAGTGTTGATGATAGAAGAAGTACAAGTGGAGAAGCCTTGTACTTAGTTGATTTTCTAGTATCCTGGTGGAGAAAGAAATAGTCCTCAATATCATTCTGCATAGCAGAAGAAGAGTATATTGCAGCATCAACATGTTGTACATAGGTTCTTTGGATGAATCAAACTTTGCAGGACATACATGTGGAATATGATGATCCTATTCTAACGTTTTGTGATAATACTAGTGTTATAAGTATCTCTAAGAGTCCAGTGATGCATTCCCAGATGAAACACATTTTGATCAACTTTCACTTTCTATGGATGGAGCAGCCCCAAGCAAAAGTCATCATTTTCCAGTAATGTGAAAGGGGGAGATAAAAACAGAGGCATCGAATGTAACACCATGTTTCCCCAAGTCTGCAAAAATCACTATACTGGCCAAGTATTGTGGCAAACTAAAAAATGTGAATGTGTGATGTAAATAGACCTTGTGAAAAAGGTCGATGAATGTGAATAATATTATGAATATATATTGCAGGACTATTGAGAGGGGACTATGCTGAAAAAGAGACCATGATGGCTGGAAAAAGGTGGTGGAAGGCACCTAGAATGGTGGTGTTAACTTCCACCGAAAAACCAATACCGTATTTGGTCTTCACTAGCCTGGAGAACCAAGAGCGGCTCGCTGGCCCAAACTTAATTACTTGCAGGTTGGTAGGTGGATGGCTCCTCATGCGTAATGAGGGATGGGGGTAAAACTGCCCATCCGTGGGGTCCTGACCCCTGACCACCGCGAGGGATATCGTGCCACACACAACCTCGCCAGAAAGGAAAAAGGTAGGACAAGTGTGCAATCACGGGCAGATGTGAGGGAGGAAGAACTCTGGAAAAATATGCAGAGTGAGTGATAGCAGAGAAGAAGGAGAGTAACCTTTGTTCTCGGTCACTGGTAGACAGAGATGGAGTCTCGCAGTATCGTGGTCTCGGCTTGGGGGTGGCTAGTGGTAAATCCATTGGGATTTGTTGAGCCTACGGTTGGGTGGA
Organism: Picea engelmannii; assembly: GCA_009831015.1. Lineage (NCBI taxonomy): Eukaryota > Viridiplantae > Streptophyta > Pinopsida > Pinales > Pinaceae > Picea > Picea engelmannii. The sequence goes on along the minus strand of ML785830.1, from coordinate 246,465 downwards.
AATGAGAACCCCTCTCAGCAGTTGCATCACCTTTGGAGTTTTTTTGATAAGTGTTTTGTCTCTGGCATCTTAAAATATATATATATATTCTGACATTTATGCTCGTAAGCTATAAAATTATGAATGATTTCAGTGAAAGAATTTTTGTATGGTGTTTTGATCAGTATTGGTAGTTTCATGTTTATAATGGAAAGCCTATGTATGGCTTATGTTTTCATAAATCACTATTTATATGCATACTGATCTAATTCAGACTTCACGTCTGGTTCTCGAGAGAGAGATACCCTTATCTACCTCAGATAGTACCCTGGGTAAACCTCCCCACAAAGATACCCTCCTTCAAAATCCCATCAAGAACCTGGAAAGAGGATGTGAAGGCACAAGGCCTTAGTAACCCTTCATGAGGAGGAATGATTGTCTTGAAATCTGGAGATGGTTGTGTAGGGATAAGTATCGTTTGACAGGCAAGATCCTGTTAGAAGATTTGCGATCACTCACGACCGTTAGATTGGAAGCAGAAGAGGGGGCGTTAAATGCCTCAGTCCATTTCCTTTGTTTTTACGAGTATGTTATTGGATAAATCCGTAAGTGCGGACACAAACCGATCTCCCTAGATCCACTTGAATCTAGAACAAAGAAAGACAGAATATGACTCTTTCCCTAGATTTAAACTATTGAATGAACTAGGAGGCAAGAACAAGTTACATACCTTATAATCGCTTCCTATGGTCTTTGTTGCTCCTGCTTTGCTCCAGTGCTCTTGTGCAGCCAAGATGAAAACAACACAAACCAACCAAAGTGAAGAAAGCACAATCTATTCAATAGTCAATCTATGTATATGATCAAGGAATTATACAATAAAGTGGAAATAGCTTTATGGGAAAGAGACATATTACTGTATCATATTAATGGAAAGTAAAGCTCACAACCTGAGCCTTGATGTCGCAAAATTCCTTTCAATGGCCCTTGGCTCTGACACACACACTTTCTCACTTGCATGAAGAAGATCAACTCCTTTGGATAAACTTACTGGAGTCTCTAACATGTTGTAGCTTCAGTCCTTCACACAATTCTTTCTCTAATTATTTAATGAATCTCTTGCTTGTGTGCGTGCTAGTTTGCTTAACTTTTTCCATGAGAATTCCCTCAATATATTGGAGAGATTGAATTAGTTACTTGGATAAGAATGATCCCAAAATATCAGGGAATCCAGTACTAGGATAACCATTTGAATGCCATCTCATCCTTCTAGAAGATTCCCTTCTAGAAGCATCAAGAATTCACCTTTTTCCTTGCCTTAGAAAGAGTTCACACCCTAGCAGTTCAACACAGTGCGAACTTCTCACACCCTGGATTAAAGAAGCCTGCGAGAATCATGCATTCTCGCAGGTAAATATATTAGTAGCCTTTGAACCTCCTTCAAAATGATATTTCTGGAAAGAGAAGAAAGTAACTTTTCTTAGGAGAAATTTCTTATGAAGATCCTAAGTAAACCATCATCCATACATCATCATGATGACGAAAATCATGGGAAACATAATGCCCCCCACAGTATAAGGGTGGAACCAGTGACAGCCGATAGACTTTGTAAGCTGCATGTGTGTGTCGAGAACCAGGAGCACACCTAATCGAAAACCTGCGAACAACCAAGCATATGCAGAATATCATATATATCAATTTCGAGGTAGGCATTCCCATACTCAGATCACAGACTGATGACATTATAGACATGGGTCATGGACACCAATCATATACTGTGGATCCATGCCGTCAAAATATAGCATAGCCACCGAAATACACTGTGGATCTATGCAAGAAATTTCAAATCAAGACGACATAGCCACGAGACATACACAGTGGATCTATGTGTCGCAAATTATACATACTCCATCGCAACTTGGATCACAAAGATGATATACAGGGTCTTCAATCTCATCGCTCGAACTACAAATCTAACCATGTGATTACATGTGTTGAAGTCGAACATGGTAGAAACCACTTGATTACCGTTCATTGATAAAACCATTAACAAGTGCGAGGGAAATCACCATTGATGTCAATGACTCCCAAGGTACCATAGTACAATCCATCGAGTGTGAATAAATGATTTGAAGTCAAACATCTGATGGAATCTTTCAATCAGGGGTCAATGATGTAAACCCACTGTCGAAAGAAAGCAAACCTGCCATTGAGGCATGCAAGCTCCAAGGTACTAAATAATTTCTAAGTCTTGATTCTGGATAATGAGCTGAAGTTGACGGAACACAACTCGTCACAGGAGGGCCTTGATGTATCCCCCATCAGTGAAACGAAATGAGAACAGATTTTGAAGGTGAAACAGAGTAAAACTTGGACACTAGGAAGGCCGACATGCAGAGAATGGATAATTGTAGATGGCTGACTCAATATAGGTTTCATATGGACTTCTCTTGAACATATGAATGACATGACCAATGATTTGGAAGCATTGACTCAAAGATGACACACGGAATGAACTTGTAGCAAATCAAATGAGAGACAAATGGATTTCCAAAATCAGCTTCAAATGATGAATAGGGGATGTCATGTTCAAGAGCGACACTTACTGCCAATCAATACGAAGATGAAAACATATCCCTTTCCCAAATTTTCCCCCACCATTTCTGGCAAGTACCTCTTTATTTTTACGCAAGCTTGAGGAGCATAACATATGATTGTTGATATAAGCTCATCCTTCAGATGATTCCCTCGAAGTATGTTTAACGAACCCTAAGAAGGAGTGGTTCGGTCCTATCACGGGTCTGTCAATGTTTGTTTAACGAGTCCAATGATAGAAAACCCGAAGGTTTTTCAAGATTATAGAGTTTGGAAAAACACTTAAAAGAGAACTCTCTTAGTTCATTTTTCGTAAAATAGTCTGGATGAGACCAAAAAAGAGATAAATTATCGCTCACCAGACGCATACTTCAAATACTTTATCGAGCGTGAAAATAGAAAGGTTGCTCAACGATCTTTTCATGTTTAGAGAGTCTGAAAAGAGATTAAAGAGGAGTCCAGGGGGGTTCCTTTTTTGTATAACCTTGTTGAGCCCGAAAAAGTGATAAAAGTATGCTTTATCACGTTCTCATGTATTTACGAGCGCAAGAACGGAGAGAAACGACGGTCGAGGTTTTATGTAAAAACCATAAAAAACAATCAAAAACACACGATAACAAAGAAAAACATGTCCGTATCCCTGTATTTAATCATCAAATTCATCACACCTGCAAGTGTCACACTCAACATAACATTAGGGATTAGGGTTTAGTCGATAAATAATCATAAAAGCCCAAAATGATATAGCAAAAGTAAATAAAATGAGTAAATACTCTTTTTTACCACACCATTTTACATTTCCACTATTGAGCTCAAAAAACCCCTCTTTTACCCTCCAAGTTTGGCGTCAATTTGTGGGAGCTATGAGAGACCATTCAGCGAGTTGTCTGCGACATTAAGGTAAGCTCTTCGTCCTTGACATTTTCATGTTTTAAATTTGTAATTTCATTGGTTAACTTCTCAGTTTTAAGTTGTTTTTTGAAGCCCTACATGTGCGCTGCAATTCTCGCAGGCGGGCCATACGGGGCCTGTGAGAATGAGGCATTCTTGCAGGTGAGCTTAAGGCCACCTGCAAGGTTCTCGCATTGTTCACACAGGGCACCTGTGAGAACCTGAAAGCCCATTTTTTTTTTAAATTTTTAGCCAATGAAAAATATCCAAAGCATGAAATTTTTTATTAATCCTCTTATTGTGTTCCTTGTGCAGATAATTGGCCATCAACATGGTGCTAGAGTGGCGCGAAAGGGAACACGAAGAGGATAATGCAATGGCTGAAAATCATCCACCTACCATAGCTACTTTGAGAGACTGTGGGCTCTTAAAATACTTTCACAACCTGGGCATGAGGGCCTAAGTCAGACTATTAGAGTACCTAGTTCGCATGTGGGACGTTGACCAACAGGTGTTTCAGGTGGGGGTCCACACACTGTCCTTAGACATTGTAGAAATTTAAGTTTTGACTAGTTTGTCACGGTGAGGATACTATGTGAGTCTGACAGGTAGTAGAGGTGGTGGGCTAAAGATGAATGAGTACTACAATTTATACTGCATACCCGAGGCAGAGAGAAAGAAAGGAAAAGTAGCTATCTAGGGGGTACAAGACTTGACCCTCCGTACTATCCTTTTCACTATATCTCAGATGGCTGGGAGTTTTTCTCCTCATATGCCATTACAGAGTTACTTACATTATGTTATTGAGTGTACTGAGCCTCGAGTATTCAACTGGGCAGATGCAGTGCTGCGCAGCATAAAAAAGAAATTAACCAAATGTAGGCGGGGTGAACTGAAGCAATTTGGGTATGGATCTTTGTTGGTATCATTCTTCCTTGAGTGGGTTCCATTACTGAGGCTACAGGTGGAGTGGAACTTACCGGCTCCCAGGGATCCACGGATGCTGAGATGGTGTCGACTCATGGCCCGACACATAGCAGGACCGATCATCAAATATGATGATACTTTCTTTGACTGGCTTCAACCACAAATGTTGATGGTTGATGACTATGCTTATGCTGGGTTGGATTTTCGAGGATATATGGATTTGGTATTAACAAGAGATTCTCATTGGGGGGACCTTGGTAATAAGGACACACATTTTTTTTTTCTTTCAAATGTTTTTGTGAATTTTTTATCATATTCAAATGCTTTTGTTTTATATGTTCATCCGAAAACTAATACAAAATCGTTTGTTGATAACACAGATGTTGGACCTTACAGATCTCTCGACACTTCTCCCATCCAGAGGCAAGGAATAGTAGTGGGAGCACCACAGTATGTTGAGGATTATCAAGTGGTGGAACAAAATCTAGAGGGCCTGACTGCAGACATTCCAAATATGAATCTGGAAGAGGTTCCACGACGCGATCAACGTCATACTGTAGGGGTATCAACATCTATGAGTTGACTTCTCTGTAGGGTTTCTAGGGCAGTCGTGTGTTACCGTGAACGTCATCCATGACATCACTTTGTAGAAACTATACTCTTCAATTTTTGACATTTTGGTCTTCGAACAAACTTTTTATAAAAAACTCTTTTGATCATTATATATACAGACGAATTCTACCGGTTTACTTTATATTGTGTAAATTTTGATTTGTTTGATTTATAAATGATTCAAATGTCTGTCCAATACATAATTAGCCAATGTGTCTATTAATGTATTTATACATCTAGGAATATGTTGATATTCAATGTGATCAAAATAATGTTCAAAGAGGTGAATTTGCAAATAGACCCGTAATAAAGTAGGACTTTGAATAGAGTAGACATTACTTAACTGTAGTACTACAAGCTGTGAATCAACTCATACAACCAAATGATGAATTCTGAGTGAGATAGCATCGACCAATAATTCAATAACGGCGCTATACTCTGCAATGTTGTTGGTCACACAGCCAAGACATACACCTTGTAAAGATACAAGTTCGTTTGTTGGGGTATATATCGCCCACGCAGCAGAAGCAAGGTTCTGAGTACTACATATAGCACCAACAATGAAGCCAATATAGGGTAGTGAAGACTCCAACATCTGGAAATCAAACACAACTTCACATAAGGGCAGAGAGCAGATAACGAAAAAAGAAAATTATAGTAACACACACAAAGTATGATACATTAAAATACAAGTACTTGTGCACAGATGATTTATGCATAGTACTTCTTCAAGTACAACCCATTCCTTGGTTCACTCAAAGCGATACCATCATAATCTACCAACTCATATGCTCCCTTTTCCAAAACTCGACGAATAATATAAGGACCTCGCCACATGGGTTCGAATTTTCCATCTCCTAACACATATCGATCCTGTTCATAGAGAAGAACAAGATCACATTCGGAGAAAATGCGAGGCTTGACATGCTTATCATATTGTGTCTTGACACATTTTTTCTGGGATTCTATTACTAGAGTGGCGTCACGTCGAGTTTTGTCTAATCACATAAGATACAATAGACATTATTATTCAGCAGAAGTGTTGGGGAGGAGTTCAATAGCTATTTTTAGAGAGGGTATCTCACATTCTATAGGAAGAATGGCTTCCACACCATAGACTAATCGAAAAGGTGTAAACCGAGTAGCGGACTTGAACGATGTCTGGTACACCCACAATGTCGAAAACAACATTGTGTGCCAACTGGTTTTATGAATTCCTATCATTCGTCGAAGCATAGTTATAATAACTTTGTCTAATCGCATAAGATACAATAGACATTCTTCTTCAACAGAAGTGTTGGGGAGGAGTTCAATAGCTATTTTTAGAGAGGGTATCTCACATTCTATATGAAGAATGACTTCCACACCATAGACTGATCGAAAAGGTGTAAACCCAGTAGCGGACTTGAACGATGTCTGGTACACCCACAATGTCGAAAACAACATTGTGTGCCAACTGGTTTTATGAATTCCTATCATCCATCGAAGCATAGTTATAAGAACCTTGTTGATCGATTCGACCTGGCCATTAGCTTGTGGATAATAGGGTGTTGAGTTATCATGACGAAGACCCAACTTTTCCGTAAGTTCAGACATCATGAAATTCCTAAAGTGGCTACCATGATCAGTGACAATAGCTTGGGGAACACCAAAATGAGCTATGACATGATTAAAAAGAAACAAGGCTGCAGTCTTTCCAATATTTTCGAATGTCGGCATCACCTCAGCCCATTTCGTAAAGTAATCAACAACTACAATAATGTAACCATGCCCCCCGACCGAGTGAGGGTGACATGTCATGAAATAGATGCCCCATTTCACAAAAGGACCAACTGAGACCACATGGTGAAGAGGAGCAGGATGTGACTGAATTTTTTGATTGTAGGTATGGCAGGCATGGAATTTTTGAACAGCAATAATGCAGTCGTTAAACAAAGAAGGCCAAAAATATCCCGCGCGTAAGATATTCTGGACAGTAGCATACCCAGACATATGACCACCACATGCTTCGGAATGGCAGTCATTCAAAGCTTTCTTAGCTTGATCGAATGTTAGACAACATCGAAAAATAGAGTCAATTCCTCGACGGTAAAGAGTATCCCCAAGGATAATGTATTGACGAGCTTGATAGCGTATGCGACGTCGTTCAGTACTAGACAAAGTAGGCTGGAAAGTCTAGGTTTAGAGATATATAATGATATCCCCATACCAAAGATCGTCAGTGCTAATAAGGAAAAGAGATTCATTGGGTAATGAATCTACTGCTACATTTTTCGTGGCAGAGTGAGGAAAATCGCATATCAACTCAACAAAAACTAAGGACTTCTTAGACTTGGCATGATCGAATTCCAAGTTAAACTCCTGGAGTATGACAATCCATTTGGAGTATTTTCCCCCTAGAAATTGACGTGTCAAAATATGTTGCATAGGGTTGCAATGAGAAATCATTGTAGTCTTGTGTGAGAGGATATAGTGCCGAAAACGTTGGATGGCTTGAACGACAACCCAGGTCATTTTTTCAACATGTTGATACTTCATTTCAGTTGGTGTAAGACTTCGACTCAAGTAATAAATAACATGTTCATCGTGTGCATCATCCTCTTGGATGAGAACCATGCCAATAGTGTACTCCGAGGCCACAAGATAAAGGAAATAATCATGACTGTAATCAGGAAGAAAGATAAGTGGAGCTCGCATGAGGGACAACCTCAAAGCTTCAAAAGCATTGTCGGCAATGGTATCCCAGACGAACTCTGAATCTTTCTTTAGTAGCCGCATAAAACCATGAGTGATATTGGTGTAATTAGGGATGAAACGATGAAGAAAGTTTTCTTTCCCCTGCAAACTTTGCAACTAGTGCAGAGTAGAAGGAGGAGGGAGATTAAGAATTACCTCAACCTTAATAGGATCCACCTAGATCCCTTGACGCGAAACAATAAAACCTAGAAGACGACTAGATTCTATGCAAAAAACACATTTATGAGGATTTAAACGTATACGATAGAACCGACAACGAACGAAAATGGCTCGGAGGTGGTTAGGGTGATCGACTTGGTGCATAGAATGAGCGGGTAAATCATCCAAATAAGGTTGAACGATATGCTTGATATCATGAAAAGCATAAGACATAGTACATTGAAACGTCGCGCCCACGTTCTTAAGACTGAAAGGAAGTTTCCTATAGGAAAAAGTACCCCAAGGACAAATAAAAGTAGTCTTATGTTGATCCTCGGGAGCAATGTTAATTTGATTATAACAGGAGAAAGCATCCATGAGAGAGAAGATTTCACTTCTGGCGCAGTCATCGACAATCTGATCGACGAAGGGGGTAGGAAAGTTGTCTTTGGGACAAGATTTGTTAATATCCCTATAATCAACACATATTCAAATAATGCCGCCTTTCTTGTCAATCAAAACAGGATTGGAAACCCATTTTGTAAGAGCCACGAGATAAATAAAGCCGGCTTTCAGAAGCTTTTCAACTTCGAGTTTGATAGTAGCTGCTTTACATGGGTGAACTGGACAAAGGCGTTGTCGGACAGGTTTAGCACCGGGGTGTGTCTTTATCTCATGTACAACAATTGCAGGGTCGATACCTGGCATTTCTTCATAGCTCCAGGCGAATATGTCATGAAATTCTTTGAACAAATATGTATAAGTGACTATTTCATCCTGTGAGCAGGAAGCTCCAATATGAACATTTTCTATGATTCTAGGTTTAATAGATATGTCAATGGGAATTGTGGGAGAGATATTACTGAGGTTCCCTTCGGCAAACACATCATGTTCAGACCCGGGAATGGTCGAGATGACAACAACGGTCGACGGAGGTGAAATCCATTGGTAGTTCTCAAGAGTGTGTTGTTCCAGAAAGAATATGGAACGATGATGCCCATCATCCCAAGGGGTGTCCTCCATGACAGACATGATCATCTCATCAGTGGGAAAAATAACATGAAAACGATTGGGAGACAACTCGTCAAGAGAAGGGGTAGAAGGTGTTGTCGATTGAATGGCCTGATAAGAGGATTCAACCGGACTTAACGGCATTGTGTCGTCGAAACGAAGATGATCTCCAAGATCAGGGACTATCCAAGGGTCGGAAGACACAGGAAGTTTGTGAGGCATGGTGGAAATCATGTTGATAGAAGCAACAAATGGGCGTGGAACATCGGGCGGAGGAATGGGGAAAGTACCCATTAACGAGGAGTCCTTTAAAAGGCCTACACTGACATTCTCATAACTCGGCGAGGTTTTAGAAATAAATGGTACATTGCTAGTACGAGTATCAGAATTGAAAAAGGTGAGTTGGTCAATGGTAAAAACCTTTCCTTGATGAGGGAAACGTACTACACGAAAAAGTGTCAACACAATGACACGCATGGAATCGATCTAGCTGCGGCCAAGTAGAAGATTATAATCAAGGGGAGCGTCAAAGACTTCCACTTCAACTTGGACAGTTTTACCTTCTAGTGTAATGGGAAATGAAGGAAGAACACCATTGGGCTTAAAACCAGAGCCATTGAAGGCTTTAAGAGTGTTTTGTGATTCATTCAAAGGAGGAGAGCCAATGGCTTTCCAACAAGCAAGAGAGATAACACAAGTCGAGGCACCCTCATTGATACCAGTTCGTAAAAAAAATTTGTCGGAGACAACCACTTGGATTTGAAACACGAGTTGAGGGGGTAACCTTGGAATGTGATCTTCCAAGTCGAAGACTATTAAATTCGTATCTGTTGGGTCAATTCCACCTATAGAATTCAACAGTGCCTTTTCATTGTGCAGGACAAGACTGAAGGACTTCAAGGGCTAACATCGCTAAAGGTGCCTGGGCCAGATCTTCAACAATGCTTTAGTTCTGGGCCGCACGAGCATGAGGATTGAAAGCCAATTTATGAACAACACCCTTAGTGGGGGGTCGTAGAACTATGTTGAGGCTCGGTCGTTCGAGATGAAGAGTACCGTTAGTAGGTGGAGTCGCTAGAGAGGGTTGTACCAAAGCAGGAGGTAAATTTTCAACCTTCTCCTTAGATGGAGAATAATCTTTGGCTCGAGTCGTGAGTGCAACGTTGTTCTGCTTAGAATCACCAATACACATCAAAACATATGATGTCGTAGAAGAGGAGGGTTGGTCATGAATGACCAACTGAGCCTATTGTTGAGACGGAAAGGGTTGGGACAAGAAAGTCGGTGCAGGTGGTTTTGGGGTTTCTTTAAGGAAATTAGTGGCCTCAGAACGTCGTGGAAAATCCTTCGTGTAATGATCATCACCACAGATAAGGAAAGGTTATCTTGATCTTATCCCGATCAAGGGTTTGCACTTATCTCGATCTTCAACAGGAGTGGTTTTAGGTTGCTCTGTTTGATTATTATTTGCCCTCCTTATTCTTACCTCTCCCCTTTTTAGATTTGTTTTTACCCGCTGAGGTAGATTGAACAACGTTTACCTCAGAAGTTTTTCTGGTGGGAGTGGCAGGAGACGGAGCATTTTTAACATTAGAAGAAGAAGAGTTAGGTTTGTTGCTTGAAACAGAATGTGATTGGGCTTGGGCAGTACCAATCACACTGTCAGCTACATGCGAGGCAGCGGGAGTAGTTGAAGTGAGGGAAGCATGAGGATGAGGTAACTCAGGTAGTAAATCATAAAGTGTTCCCATTTGTGAATAAACGAGATCAACATATTGATCATGACTTATAGCCTGCTCTTCTATGACAACGCCACCCATGGCAATGTATTTACCAATTTCATTCACAAAGGATTTTGTAAACCATTCTGCCAATAACTGATCAGGAAGCTCAAGTTTAATGAGACGACACCTCCTTCACCACTCATGGATATGATCCGATATATGAGTGCCTTTAGTCTATTTAAAGGAAGTAAACATATCAGTCCCGGTATCATAATGGATCGGGAACTGGTAATGTGTAAGGAAAGCCATAGCTAGGGTGTTGAAATCAGAGAAGAAACCTCGTGGCAATTCAATATACCACTTCGCAGCAGAACCGGTAAGGGTTCGTTGAAAATACGTAAACGAATAGAGTCATCCATCAACGAGTTGGATGAACACCATAGGTGAAAATTCATAACGTGATTTTTTGGGTCCTCTCCCACCTTGCTGTCGAATGTAGGAATATTTGATGGAAGCTTGGCTAGAATAGCAGGCCATTGGGGAGAGTGACGAATAGGATCATTTAGAATCCTAGACAAATCCAGCAAATCCAAAGTAGCAAGAAAAGGTAACTGTAGATTCACCTAAGGGTACTGGTGACTTTGGGGTGGAAGCCCTGTTGGAAAACCAGTAGGACCGTAAGCAGTCTTCCCATAATGGGAAGACCCAGGCTGATTCGGTGGTGGTTGGAGAGGATAGTAGCTCGAGGGATTGTAACCTTGAGTGGGGACATGATTTTGAGCATTCGTACCCCAAATAGGATTTGGTATACCTGGATATGGTTGTCCTATAGTAGGGACAGGCAACTGTTGCCCCCCAGTCATTTGGGAATTTTGTATCATCTGATTCCAATACTGGGCCAAAGAGGGAGGTATATTTTGTCCAAAAGGTGGGGTTGGTCCCCCTATCGTAGTTGGATTTCCAACCGGAAGTTGTGTCCCAATCGAAGGTTGTGTAGTAATGGGAATGTGTCTGGTAAGAGGAAGTTGAATCGTACCACCTTTTCCACCAACGAGAATCTACAAGTTTGGTGTAATGGACGGTATAGTGCCACTAGGATTAGGATTACCAGAAGGAAATTGAGGGAGTGTTGTAATAAAACTTGGAATAGGGTGCCCAGGAAAAGAAGGACCACCTGGAGAACCAGCTGGGGTTTGCGGAGGTGTTGGATTAGAAGAATTCAACAAAGCATTCAACTCATGGTATCCGGGTGGTAGTGTGAGAGTGACATTGGGCGTTCGTTGCATGTTTATAGGAGAAAGACTAGTTGCAGTGAACTCGGTTGGAACACTCGTAGTAGCTGCAAGATGGGCCATTTCGGCAGGGACAGTAAAGTGATAAGTAGTAGTCAATGGTACTGTTTCTAAATTATAGATTTAAGAAATCATAGGTGCAGTAATCGTAGAAATCACAGGGGAACCAAGACCAAAAAGGGTCCTTCCAAAATCACCTGCAGACCAAAAAGGATCTTGGCCTTCTATGCTGGGAAAAGGCCCAACGGGTGATCCAGAAGAGGTAACAACTAATTCTCTGGAAGAATTTAGTCATCTAAAAGGGAGTTGAGAATCACTAGGAAGTTGAAAATCCTCTCAAGTATTTGTAATTCGAAAATGTTCGAGAGAATCAGTTCGTTCCACTTGTGGTGTGGTGAAGACTGTGGCTTCACTCGACGTCGGAGAGCCTCTAGGTGTGCTTGTGGGCAAGGGTTGTGAACCTTCCAGATTCTCTGAAGATAAGCCCTGCATTCTACGTGAACGACGTCTAGGAGCTATTGTAAACGAGTGATAAACTTTGCGAAGAAAATTCTATGGTCAACTTCGAGAAACAAACAACACGCACTAGTAAACAAAATCTAGGAAGCAATCACCAAGCAAACAAGACCTTCTAATTTCGAAGCCACTAGTTGGTGATGAAATCCAACGTCGCAACAATGAGATGAGAAGGGGTAGGGCTAGAGTGGAAAAGTTACGCCGATGACCTGCTTAATGGACTTACACCCTGGTGCAAGCTCCCACACATAATCGTGGGTATACCCTCAAAGGATCCAGAGTGAGTTTAGTCAACGTCAATTCTAGGTACTGTGAATAATTTCCCCTCCACAGTCACCTTAGGTAAGAACCTAGAAAGATATGCCACTAAGGTCACCACCAACAATAATAAATCCTGGGGGAACAGTCGACAGTCCGATCCACACGCAAGGGCAGGGTATCTAGCCCGCAATCAACTCAAAAGGCTTCCACTCATCATTGTGGGTATACCTCCAAGTGATCCCCATAATACGTGAAATCTCTACACTGATATCAACAAAGCAGGGTGAGTAACTCTACCAATATCAATGCAACCTAGTGTTTGACCCTTGTGTGAGAAGGGCTTCCCAAGACAAGATGTTGCAAATGGAATTTAACACTCCATAACACAAGATGCTATTGTGTGTTTTGTGGTTTTGGAGAGTGTATCTCTCTTCCTACTCCAAAGAGCTAGCCTAGCTAAATGTTGGTGTAATAGAGCCCTAGAAAAGAGTTACTAGATAAATTTTATGATTACGCAATGTTCTTAAGAGATGTGGTTTACTCAAAGGAAATGGAGGTGAAACTTATGTTTTATGACTCTGACCCAATAATGCAAGGACAAGAATGAAATGTATCACTTTCGTTCAATGAATCCTATGTATGGGAGAGAGAGAAATTTTTCCAGATCAACCTCGAACTACAATGAAAAATTTCCTTTAAAATGCAAATACAAACAATCAATTATCAAATGACAATGCTCTATTGTGTCTTTTTCAAATACTTCAATAATCTCAATAAGTTGATTTTCAATGTTTTCTACAACGAAAATAATTTTTTGAAAGAAAAACTTTTTGTTCACTTTTCAAAAAGGACCCACACTATGACAGCGAGAGTATTGAAAATCAAAAGCCAAATGAACAAGCAATGACAAACTCAATCAACTCTTTCAATGAAACAAAAAATAAAGAGAAAACCAAAGTAATCTTCTCAGTGCAAATAAAAATGATCTTTCAAACCAATAAGAAAATGAGAAAAAACCAAGCACTCAACTTTCAACCAATCACTGGTTCTTAACTAATCAAACACACTCAGGGTATGAAGTCAGAGAGAATGGTTTTGCCAAGAAAAGTCAAGAAACGAAAGTCAATACGCAAAATGACAAGAAAAGCCTTGGAACCCTAAGACTGTTCATGCATATAAACAAACACAAGAAAGATATCAATCAATGGTCCAAGAAACTGATAAGAGGCAATCAAACTGATCTGGGCAGTGAGAAATACCAAAACTCAAATCCAAATTTTGAAAAATTGATTTTCACAGGTAGGAAATATAACACAGTGCGAGAATCACTGATTCTCGCAGGTGACCGTTGAGCAGGGTGCGAGAACCTCGCACTGAAACTAAAGGTAGAGTATGAACTCTACCTATTCTCGCAGGCTGCAATGAAGTGCAGTGCGAGAATGCCTGAACATAATAAAAAAATTGAAAAATGAAGCAAAATTGAAAAAGGCTTCTAGACCCAGAAGGTCTATCAGGATATCCTGAAGACTCAGAGAATGATAGGACATGACAAAAGTGAAACCAGAGCAAATGGCCACAGAAAAATACAAAAAGCCACAAAGAAAATGGGATTGTTCCCCAGTGGAGTCGCCAATTTTGTTATTGGATAAATCCGTAAGTGCGGACACAAACCGATCTCCCTAGATCCACCTAGATCTAGAACAAAGCAAGACAAAATATGACTCTTTCCCTAGATTTAAACTATTGAATGAACTAGGAGGAAATAACAAGTTACATACCTTATAATCACTTCCTATGGTCTTTGTTTCTCCTACTTCACTCTAGTGCTCTCGTGCAGCCAAGGCCAAAACAACACAAACCAACCAAAGTGAAGAAAGCACAATCTATTCAACAGTCAATCTATGTATACGATCAAGGAATTATACAATAAAGTGGAAATAGCTTTATGGGAAAGAGACATATTACTGTATCATATTAATGGAAAGTAAAGCTTACAACCTGAGCCTTGATGTCACAAAATTCCTTTCAATGGCCCTTGGCTCCGACACACACACTTTCTCACTTGCATGAAGAAGATCAACTCCTTTGGATAAACTTGTTGGAGTCTCTAAGCTACTGTAGCTTCAGTCCTTCACACGATTCTTTCACTAATTCTCCAATGAATCTCTTGCTTGTTTGCTTACTTGTTTGCTTAACTTTTTCCATGAGAATTCCCTTAATATATAGGAGAGAATGAATTAGTTACTTGGATAAGAATTATCCCAAAATATCAGGGAATCTAGTACTAGGATAACCATTCGAATGCCATCTCATCCTTCTAGAAGATTCCCTTCTAGAAGCATCATGAATTCACCTTTTTCCTTGCTTTAGAAAGAGTTCGCACCCTAGCAGTTCAACACAGTGCGAACTTCTCGCACCCTGGCTTAAAGCAGCCTGCGAGAATCATGCATTCTCGCAGGTAAATATACTACTAGCCTATGAACCTACTTCAAAATGATATTTCTGGAAAGAGAAGAAAGTAACTTTTTTCAGGAGAAAGTTCTTATGAAGAGCCTGAGTACACCATCATCCATACATCATCATGATGACGAAAATCATGGGTAACAGAGTAGAAAGTAGAGAACAAGACCCACTCAATTCCTAGACTTGATTAAGGAGGGAAATAGACGTGTTGAAGACTCTTCTAAGAGTCAAACCCAGGAGAAAGAGCGCAATTCTCCCAAGTCCCTCATAGTTGGCGAATCACAGGACAGATAACACCTGGTCAGATGTAGAGACCCTATAGGAATTCATAGAGGTTGAGGAAATCTTTCACGACTTCATTGTAGGGAATCCCAGGAGGGATAGTGTCGTTTTTTGCACGAAGCCATAGCTGTGAAGGTCGCAGAGGAGAAGAAAAGGCCGAGGCCTTTGATACTTAAGAAATCTTCCAAGGAGAAGAAAGAGAAGTGAATGCTCAAGGAAGAGCTACAACTGTTGTTAGATTAGCTGGAGTGAAATAGATCTGGGTCCTCAAAAATGTATGTCTACACACGTGCAAAAGAGATAAGAAATGGACGACAAAGACACTTCGAGATAGAAGTGGTGAACAACCGATAACCATTGGATCTTGCAGAGTTGCAAGGTGGTTAGGGTTTGATGCTTCAACCCAGGAAGTCGTGAAGTGACGAGAGCCAAGGTTCATGAGAATACATGGCACATCCATCAGGGTGGGCCCGCATGGCCGACGGGTGGACACGCATCACCTAGGAAGGAGTCAACATTCTGTCGGCTTCTCGCGTCTCGGAGGTTTGTAAGGTAAGAGCCCAAAGTTTGGGTGCTCCAAGTCACGAGTGGCGAAGTCATGAGAGGATCACAACCATCCATCCGAGGAGGAAAGGTGGTAGAGATCTAGGGATCTCACAAACTCAGAGGTTTACAAGGTAAGAGACCAAAGGTTGGGTGCTCCATGTTGCGAGTGGCAAAGTCACGAGAGGATTAGAACCATCCATCTGAGGAGGAAAGTTGGCAGAGATCTAGGGATCTTGCGAACTAGGAGGTTCGCAAGGTAAGATCCCAAAGGTTGGGTTCTCTGAGTTGCGAGTGGCAAAGTCATGAGAGGATCAGGATCGTCCATCTGAGGAGGACAGTTGGTATAGATCCAGGGATCTCGCGAACTCAAAGGTTTGGAAGGTAAGAGCCCAAAGGTTGGGTGCTCCAAGTCATGAGTGGCAAAGTCACGAGAGGATCAGGACCATCCATCCGAGGAGGATAGGTGGCAGAGACCTAGGGATCTCGTGAACCCAGAGGTTCATAAGGTAAGAGCCCAAAGGTTGGGTGCTCTAAGTCACGAGTGACGAAGTCGCGAGAGGATCAGGACCATCCATCCGGGGAGGATAGGTGGCATAGATCTAGGGATCTCGTGAACTCAGAGGTTCGCAAGGTAAGATCCCAAAGGTTGGGTGCTCCAAGTCATGAGTGGCGAAGTCGCGAGGAGTGGAGACAGCCGTTGGATCTAGAGAATGGGAGGACCGTTGGATCAGGAACCCCATCACCTGTCATGCATTCGGGGGTTCGAAGGATGAAAGAAGTCATTTACGACCTCATGAGTAGCGAAGTGATGAGAGCCGAGCATGAGAGAACACGTGGAAGAACTTCAAGGAGGGGGCGACATGATTGATGAGTGGATACACGTTTCCTGGAGAAGGGAGTCAATGCTCCGTTGACTTCTTGCATCTCGAGGATTCATGGGATAAGAGCATGAGAGCTCAACCCTTGGACTTGTGAAGTTGCAAGTAGCGAGAACGCGAGAGGGAAAATTAAATATCGCTTCTCAGGGGTTTGTGAAGGGAAGGTGACAAGATTTGATGCTACAACTCGCGAAGTGGCGAGTTGTGAGAAGTGCAGAAAGGAAGTCAAACCATCGCTAACTTTCGCGTCTTGGAGGTTCGCGAGATAGGAGCATGAAGGATCGATGCCCCAACTCATGAGGTTGTGAGTCGCATGAGGAGTGAAAGGATGCCATATTGGTTAGGCCTGTGGCCATAACTGCCGATTAGATGAGTGCGGTTAAGGGATGGCAGGGTCTGTATCAGGTCCCATAGGGACTCAGGGAATTCTATTCTTCAAGGAAAAGAAGAGAAGGGGTGAAAAGTTTTATTATGCCATAGTGGGTGTGTTACAAATTGGTATCAGAGCATGGTTACAACACTCGGTCTACTTGGGCTCATGAACGGGTTACGCAGAATCTCCATTCGGAACACTCCTAAGAGGAGTAACCCTTTATCTTAAACCCTTTTATATTCAAAGGATAAAATTTTGAAAATAAGAACCTGATTGTGCATGCATGTGAAAGAATTATGAATTTTTGTGCGGGTTATAAAAATGTATCTAACTATTTACTAACAACCAACGTTTGTCTTTTGCACCCAAGCGAGTGATCAGCCGCAGGAATTTACAGATGCAAAGAATGGTGACTCATCAAGAGGTGGGAGAGGGCTCCCACAATAGAGATGAAGAGTCTGATGAAAGAAGGGCAATATGGACCCCTCCACATCTAGCTGAGACTGTGAGGAGTCTCATGGTCGAGTTGCAAAGCTGCAAGGCTGACAATGAAAGGATGATTAAAGAACAAGAAAAGGAGACAAAAATTAATGCAGTTTTACTTCAGAGTTTATCCGATCTGCAAAGACAAATGTAGCATGAACCTGAAACTCAGTAACATGGTCATGTCAGTGTCCACACTGAGAGGAGAACCTCGAACAAGGTCCACCCCAGAGGTAAGGGACCAGTGCTGAGTGATTCCTCTGAAAAGGAAGTTGGCGATTCAGAAGACTCTTCCAGCAGCAGAACCAATTCCTATTCTTGAAGAAAAAAAAAGAAGCAAAAGACTTCCAAGGGTCATAAATTTGAGGAATTTAGAAAGGCCAAACCTCCCTCCTTCGATGGTGAGATAAAGAAGGGAGAGGAAGAAGAGGCCTGGCTTCTTGGACTAAATAAATATTTTAGAGTCCATGATTTTTCAGAAAATTTGAATGCCCGAGTAGCCACCTTCAATCTAAACGGAAAGGCTTCCATTTGGTGGGAAGATCTTCAGCATGTGAAAGGGGTTCGCAAAGAGGATTTGTCTTGGAAACAGTTTGAGAAATACTTCTGGAAGAAGTATTTGTCAGAAAAATATTTCAACGAGAAGACAAAAGAGTTCTATGAACTCAAACTGGGGCAACTCACTATAGAGGAATACATCAACAAATTCCTTGACTTTTTGAGATATGTGCCTTATATAAAAGTAGAAAAGGAAAAGGTGCAACGATTCATCAGTGGGCTACCCAAGGACTACCAGAACAAAATTGAATTTGATGATCCAAAGACCCTAGAAGGCACTATTCAAAACACAACATATTGTCAGGAACAATATGGACATCGAGAAGAACCTCAGGAAGGATGGAAACCAAAGAATAGCTCAAGGTTTCAGAAAAAGGGAATTAAATCCCAAGGATTTAAGAACTATAAGAAGAACCCAAGAATGAACTTTCCAGCCTGGAGTGTACTCCAGTAGAACTTTCCCTCATCGGGTAGAAGTAAAATTTATGGACCTATACCAGTAGAGACTAATAACCCAAAGGGAGAACCTTTGAAATTCTAGGGTTGTGGAGAAGAACATCTCTTGAGAGACTGTACACACTGATAACAGAATAGTCAGAGGATTTATAACATCCAGGAAGCTACTACAGTCAATGATGTGGCCAAGAGTGTGTCACAGATTTATGCAGCCTTGGATAATAACCAAGCTAACCATCAAGCTTCAGTGGTGGAGATAGAAGGTATAATCTCCAACCATCTAGTGTCTATTTTGATTGACCCAAGTTCAAATTTGAGTTATATAGCCCCTAAATCTGTTGATAAGTGTAAACTATAGCCACAAAAACAAACCAAGCCATGGTTGGTATAGTTAGTCACCGACACCAAAAGAAGGGTAGCAGAGGTCATACCAGCCTGCCAATTGATGTTGGGTCAATTTCCCACCCAAGAAACCCTTAACATATTACCCCTCAGATCGTACGATTTGTTGATTGGTATGGATAGGATAGCTGCCCATAAAGCCATATTGGAATATTACCATAAAACCTTAGAATGTGTGACAAAAGAAGGAAAAAGTATGACCCTTCAAGGGATCTTAAAACCTATCTCAGTGAGACAAATATCAACTCCGCAAATGAGAAAGTATTTCCGAAACGGATGTCCCCTATATGCAATACAGGTGTAAAAAACCATAGAAGGTGACAAACCCAACCTTGAAGATCATCCTACCATGAAAGAATATAGAGATGTCTTTCTAGAAGAGGTACCAGGTCTACCTCTGAGAAGAGACATAGACTTCTCGATAGAACTCGCACCAGGAGTGGTGCCTGTGTCTAGGAAACCCTACCGGATGAGCACACCTGAGTTAGTTGAACTCAAATTGCAATTAAAAGAAATGATGGATATGGGTTATATTTGACCCAGCGTGTCTCCATGGGGAGCACCATTCCTTCTTGTGAAAAAGAAGAACGACACCCTTAGACTGTGTATAGATTATAGACAACTCAATAAGGTAACCATAAAGAACAAGTACCCCTTTCCTAGGATCGATGATATGTTTGATCAATTGGGAGGCACGTCTATTTTCTCAAAGATCTACATGAAGTCAGGATACCATCAAGTCTGAATCAAGGGTGAGGACATCCATAAAACTACCTTTCAGACAAGGTATCGTCACTATGAGTTCGTGGTAGTGGCATTTGGGTTGACCAATTCCCCTGCCACCTTTATGTGCTTGATGAACAATGTACTCAGTAAATTTCTAGATAAATTTGATCTAGTTTTTATTGATGTTATATTAATTTACTCTAAGAATAGAGAAGATCATGAAGAACATCTTAGGCTTATGTTTCAAGTACTCAGAGAGCATCAGCTCCATGCTAAATTCAGAAAATGTGACTTCTTCCGGAAGAAAATACATTACTTTGTTCATGTTCTGTCTGAAGAAGGGGTAGCAGTGGACCCTGACAAAATCAGGTCTATCATGGAATGGCCTACCCCAAGGGATGTTTTGGATATCAGATCCTTTATGGGATTAGAAGGATATGATAGGAGATTTATAGAAGGATTCTCCAAGATTGGTTGTCCAATCACTGCCCTCCAGAAGAAGGGGACAAAATTCCTGTGGACACAGAAATGTGAAGAAAGATTTCAAACCCTAAAACATCTACTAACCCATGCGCCTGTGCTGAATATCGTTGATCTAGAATCCGACTTCCTCATGTGCATAGATTCCTATAAGGAAGGGCTCGGAGGAGTCCTTATGCAAAAAGGAAGTGTGATCTTCTATGAATCCTGAAAATTGAACGAGCATGAAGTCAACTATGTGATCCATGATATAGAACTCGCTACCATAGTGCATGCCTTGAAAATGTGGAGGCATTACCTCCTAGGAAGAAAATTTGTACTTATGATAGATCACTCTGGATTGTGATACTTGTTTGATCAACCAAAGCTCAATGCTAGACAAGCTAGGTGGATGGCACTCCTTAGTGAGTTCAATTTTGAAATCAAACACATTAAAGGAAAGGAAAATAGGGTGGTCGATGCCCTTAGAAGAAGTATGAAAACAATTCACTTGGTAGAGGTGAGCACCTACAAGACATATGTCAAGGAAAGAATAAAAAATGCACAAGAAACAGATCCCTCCATCCAGACCGTGACCATGTACCTACAGCAAGAACCCGCCAGAGTCAAATATGAAGGCTACCAGATGACCAAAGGAGGTCTGCTCACTTACAGAAACATATGTTGTATTCTAGATTGTGACGGATTGAAGAGGTTCATACTGGATGAACTACATAAAATGCCTTATTCTGGTCATACATGATACTATAAAATGGTCACTTCCACCAGGAAACAATTTTATTGGCCTGGATTGAAGAAAGACATAGTCGAGTACCTACCCAAATGCATAGAGTGCCAACAGGTTAAAGTAGAACATCGACACCCAACAGGATTATTGCAACCTTTACCAATCCCAGAATGGAAATGGGAAACCATATCCATAGATTTCATCACTGGATTACCAACCTCAACCAAACAAAATGACGCCATTATGGTGGTGGTGGATAAATTGAGAAAGTCTGCTCACTTCATCCCTGTCAAGTCGACCTCCAAGGAAATCAATATCACCCAGGTATTCATGAAACAGATATTCAGACTACATGGTATGCCTAAAGAGATCGTATCTGACAGAGACAAGGAATTTACTTCCAACTTTTGGAAATCAATGATGGTTGGTTTAGAGACCAAGTTGTTGTTTAGCACCACCTATCACCCTCAAACCGACAGATAGACAGAAAGAGTGAATCAAATATTAGAAGACATGTTAAAGATGCATGTAATGCATCGACCCAAGAAATGGGAAGACTACCTACCACTAGTAGAATTCACCTACAACAACGGCTACCAAGCATCCCTAAAGATGAGTCCCTTTGAGGTCCTCTATGGTAGGCCGTGTAATACTCCAGTCAGTTGGAGTAATTCCGTAAACAGGATATCTTTTGGACCTGACATGTTAAAAGAAATGGAACAGAAAGTGACTCAGATAAAACAAAATCTAAAGGTCGCTCAAAACCGACAGAAAAGTTATGCCGACCAAAAGAGAACTCCAAGAGAGTTCAAAATGAGAGACCATGTATATCTCAGAGTTAGACCCAAGAAGAGTTCCCTAAAAATGGGAGCTTGTACCAAGTTGGCACCTCAGTATCGTGGACCCTTTGAGGTTCTAGATAGAGTGGGACCTATATCCTATTGGCTAGCACTTCCTCCCACAGTTAAAGCACATAATGTTTTCCATGTTTAATTATTGAAGAAATATGTACATGATTCTAATCATATAATTGATTGGTCTGTGATTCAGGTGGAACTGGAGGGATAATTTCTACAAGAACCCTAATGCATACTAGATAGAAAGGAAACCCCACTCTGGAACTGAACCATTGCACAGGTCAAGGTGCAGTGGAAACATTTTGGCCCAGATGAGGCTACATGGGAAATGGAGGATGCCATGAAACAGGCATATCCGATTTTGTTTACATCTGTACATGCAGGTCATGTTGATAGATAGAACATCGAGGATGATGTTCCTTTAAGGGGAAGGGAATTGTAACACCCTGTTTCCCCTAGTATGTAAAAATAACTATATTGGCCAAGTATTGTGGCAAACTCAAAAATGTGAATGTGTGATGTAAATAGACCTTGTGAAAAAGGTCAATGAATGTGAATAATATTATGAATATATATTGCAGGACTATTGAGAGGGGAATATGTTGAAAAAGAGACCACGATGGTTGGATAAATGTGGTGGAAGGCACCTAGAATGGTGGCGTTAACTTCCACCAAAAAAACAATACCGTATTTGGTCTTCACTGGCCCGAAGAACCAAGAGTGGCTCGCTGGCCCAAAATTAATTACACGCAGGTTGGTAGGTGGATGGCTCCTCATGCGTAATGAGGGATGGGGGTAAAACCACCCATCCATGGGGTCTTGACACCTGACCACCACAAGGGATATTGTGCCACATGCAACCTCGTCGGAAAGGAAAAAGGTAGGAGGAGTGTGCGATCACGGGAAAATGTGAGGGAGGAAGAACTTTAGAAAAATATGCAGAGTGAGTGATAGCAGAGAAGAAGGAGAGTAACCTTCATTCTCAGTCACTAGAAAATAGAGATGCGGTCTCGTAGTATCGGGGTCTCAGCTCAGGGGTGGCTAGTGGTAAATTTGTTGGGAGTCGCTGAGCCTAGAGTTGGGTGGAAACGAGCTCCCCTCTCAACAGTTGCATCACCTATGGTGTTTTTATGATAAGTGTTTTGTCTCTGGCATCTTGAAATATATATATATTCTAACATTTATGCTCATAATCTATGAAATTGTGAATGATTTCAGTGAAAGAATGTCTCTATGGTGTTTTGATCAGTACTCATAGTTTCATGTTTATAATGGAAAGACTATGTATGGCTTATATTTTCATAAATCGTTATTTATATGCATATTGATCTAATTTAGACTTCACGCCTGGTTCTCGAGAGAGAGATACCCTTATTTTCCTTAGACAGTACCCTGGGTAAACCTCCCTATAGAGATACCCTCCTTGAAAATCCCATCAAGAACCTGGAAAGAGGATGTGAAGGCACAAGGCCTTAGTAACCCTACAGAAGGAGGAAATATCCTCTTGAAATCCCAAGATGGTTGTGTAGGGATAAGTATCATTTGACGGGTGAGATCCTGTCGGAAGATCTGTGGTCACTCATAACCATTAGATTGAAAGGAGAAGAGGGGATCTTAAATGCGTCAACCCCTTTCCTTTGCTTTTACGAGTAGCAAGTAGAGACCGAGACCTACTCAAGTCCTAGACATGATTAAGGGGAGCAATAGATGTGTTGAAGAGTATTCTAAGAGTCAAACTGAGGAGAAAGAGTGCAAATCTCCCAAGTCCCTCATAGTTGACGAAGCTTGGCACCAATAACACCTGGTTAGATGCACAGACCCTGTAGGAATTCACACAGGTTGAGGAAATCTTTCATGGCTTTAGAGTATGGAAGCCCAGGAGGGATAGTGTCTTTTTGTGCATGGATCCATAGCTACAAAGGTTGCAGAGGAGAAGCAAAGGCCGAGACCTTTTATACTTAAGAAATTTTCCAAGGAGAAGAAAGAGAAGTGCATGCTCAAGGAAGAGGTACAACTATCGTTAGATTATCTGGAGCAAAATAGATCTGGGTCCTCAAAAATCTACGTCCAGACATCTGTAGAAGAGAGAAGAAACAAATGGTAGAGACACTTCGAGATAGAAGTGGCAAAAAGCCGATAACCGTTGGATCTTCCAGAGTTGCAAGGCAGTTAGGGTTGGGTGCTTCAACCCACAAAGTCATGAAGTGCCGACAGCTGAGGCTCATGAGAATATGTGGCACATCCATAAGGTGGGGACCGCATGGCTGACAGGTGGATATGCATCACCTGGGAAGTAGTCAACATTATGTCAACTTCTCGCGTCTCGGAGGTTCGCAAGGTAAGAGCCCAAAGGTTGGGTGCTCCAAGTCAGAAGTGGCGAAGTTGCGAGAGGATCAAGACCATCCATACGAGGAGGGCAGGTAGCAAAGATCTAGGGATCTCGCAAACTCGGAGGTTCACAAGGTAAGAGCCCAAAGGTTGGGTGATCCAAGTTGCGAGTGGTGAAGTCGCGAGAGGATCAAGACCGTCTATCTGAGGAGGATAGGTGGAAGAGATCCGGGGATCTTGTGAAGTCAGAGGTTGGCAAGGTAAGCACCCAAAGGTTGGGTGCTCCAAGTCGCGAGTGGAAAAGTCACGAGAGGATCAGGATCGTCCATCAGAGGAGGATAGGTGGTAGATATCCAGGGATCTCGCAAACTCGAAGGTTCGCAAGGTAAGAGCCCAAAGGTTGGGTGCTCCATGTCGTGAGTGGCGAAGTCACGAGAGGATCAAGACCATCCATCCGAGGAGGATAGGTGGCAAAGACCCAAGGATCTTGCAAACTTGGAGGTTCGCAAGGTAAGAGCGCAAAGGTTGGGTGCTCCAAGTCGCGAGTGGCGAAGTCGCGAGGAGTAGAGACAATCGTTGGATCGAGAGAACTGGACGACCGTTAGATCAGGAACCCCATCACCTATCGTGTGTTTGGGATTTCAGAGGTTTAAAGGAGTCATTTGTGACCTCATGAGTAACGAAGTGCCGAGAGCTGAGCATGAGAGAACACATAGAAGAACTTCAAGGTGGGGCCCATGTGATTGGCGGGTGGACACGCGTCACCTGGAGAAGGGATTCAACACTCCATTGACTTATCACGTCTCGGGGATTTGCAGGATAAGAGCATGAGAGCTCAACCCTTTGACTTGAAAAGTCACAAGTATCAAGAATGCGAGAGGGAAAATTAAATATCGCTTCTTGGGGGTTAGTGAAGGGAAGGTGCCAATATTCGACGCTACAACTCGCGAAGTGGCAAGTTGTGATAAGTGTGAAAATGAAGTCAAACCATTGCTAACTTTCGTGTCTCATAGGTTCACGAGATAGGAGAATGAAGGCTCAATGCCCCAACTCGCGAGGTTGTGAGTCACACAAAGAGCGAAATGATGCCATACTGTTTAGGCCTGTGGCCATAACCACCGATCAGATGAGTGCGGTTAATGGATGGCAGGGTCTGTATTAGGTCCCATAGGGACTCGAGGAATTCTATTCTTCGAGGAAAAGAAGAGAAGGGGGGAAAAGTTTTATTATGCCGTAGTGGGTGTGTTACATGGAAAGGAAGAGAAGAGGCATGAAGATAGGGGGAGCTATCATGAGAATGAGTGTTTTAAATGTATAATTTTTGTGTCTAAGTGTTTTGATCAATGCCAAAGGGGGATATCATTGAAAGATTAATTGTTGAAATACTAGTTGTTAAAAGATTGGTTTTCATTGAGTTGTTGAAAGATTGGTTGTCATTCATGTCAAATTTTGAACAGGAATTTAACAAGTTGTGTGTCAAACAAAAGTAGTTGTAAACATAATTTAACAAGTTGGATTTCAGTTGCATATTAAAGTAACTATAAATATAAGTTAACAAGTTTCATGTCAATGTAAAGTAGTTGTAAACATAAGTTAACAACATGCATGTGAGTTACATGTTAAAGTAACTTTAAACAGAAGTTAACAAGTTGCGTGTGAGTCTGTAAACAGGTTTCATGTAAATGTAAAGTAGTCGTAAACAAAAGTTAACAACATGCATATGAGTTACATGTTAAAGTAACTGTAAACAAAAGTTGACAAGTTGCATGTGAGTTTCATGTCATCATGAGATCCTCATTAAAGAACAAAGAGGATTCAATTAGAAAATCACTTATGTGAATACAAATTGGCATATTTGAGGTAGTGAGAGGAGGTCATCGAAGTCTAGTGAAGGAAGACATTGCAGGAGCCGAATGTACAGAGGAAATTTATAGACATGGGATACTTGTGTAAATCCATGGGTTTCAACAGGAAAAGCATGGACATCCACGGGATTTAGTCGGGAAAAATGTGGCCATCTGTGAGTAGGAAGTGTACATGGGTCACAGACATGTGAGGAAAAACTATTGAACATCAAAGATTTAAAACTGAGGTCAACTACATGTTGAAGGTATGTCTTCTTGTGTATGTTAGGGTGTGTATTCTAAAAAAACCAGGAACATATATTTCTTATTGATTCATAAGCATCTGATTTGGAGAAATAATGTGTGGTTGTAGTCTTTGTGAGATATCAAGACTTACAACCACACATTAAAATCTCAAATGTTATTAAAATACCATTAATTTTAACCGTTTCCAATAGGTGTATGCCTTGGGTGTAATTACAAAGATCCCTTATCAGACTAACATGTCCACATTGATCGAGAAAATTGTTGATGTATAATACACACCAACGTTGACTACAACTATATCTACAAATTGGCAAGGTGACATAAGCCTCTTACTTGAAAAGATAGACCGCCAAGCATTAATGTGTCCAAGAGTGATCATGCTATCATATAGATGTAACTGAAATATAAAGAGTAAGTCAATAATTTCATAACTATAAGTTATGATATCGTATGCATGATGCAATCATATGTGAGACTGAGGATCACTACGTTGAAGTCCATTTTCCATGTAAAATTTCCCATCTTTGAAAGTATTCATGACCACAAATCCCATCAAACAGATGTTATCCCTTGATGATTTGACTCTAATTGTGCGACTTATTCTTTGTGAAATTGTTCATGCAAGGAGAATATATGATTTATGATCAACCTGTGGTCCAGGATGTAGGCCATATGCTAGACAATGTTGGACACCAATCCAATCACAACTTCATATCTTAGAGAGATTATATTATCATGCCAATTGCACTCCAAAGAAACCTAAAATTGGCAATGAGTTTAATGAAGGAGATGTAGGATATAGTGAGAAGAATGATGATCCTTGTGAGAATAGGCATGACATATTCTTAATGGGATCATTCCAAGCTAGACACGAAGGAAGCCATGAAAAGAACAACATGGTTCTAAGGCATGTAGACACAGATGCACATGTGTTGAAGAAAAATTGCAGTTTAGTTAATATAAAGACATGTGCTAATGACCAAGAACAATTTGATGGTATTCGAGAGAATGTATCATCAAACCTATTTCACTTTCTCTTTCAAATTGAAGCCAACCTAAGGAGTGATACTTTATTAGAGAGAACATGAAATGTTGCAATTGTCAATAATAAGAATGACCAATAGGAGAACATTTTGTGACACTACAATATTGCGAGATTCTCATGGGAATGTTGTTTCAACAAATGACATGGGAATGACTTTTCACACACTTTATGATAGTGAAATTTACAAGGTTATTGTGCAGCAAGAAAAATATTCTCACACATGCAAAATCTACACTCTTAAGAGGTTATTATTCAACAAGAAAAATTTGATCACACATTTAAAACATATGAACAAGTAAAAATTTTTATTCACCACTTTTGTAGACAGAAACATAAATAAATAAATAAAATAAAAAAATAGGTCTCGAACAATGATATTTCCATCAAATGTTTTATCAATTTCAATGTATTTTATTTATTTACTTTATTTAGTTTAACTTTGATCAACTATTTACTCATTACAAAGAAAACAAAATATCATATTTTTTTCTTTATTTAGTTTAACTTTTCTTAACAACAAAAAAGAAAAGAAAATAAATTTCCACTTCACTATGTATGTTACTCTAACATAATTTTTGTAAACATTAACTAACTCTTTTGTTTACTTTAATTTTTCTTTTAGTTGTTTGACTTTATCATTAGTACTTTTATTTCACACAAACTCTTCACTAACTTTTGTTTTAGCTATGTTTTATCCATAAAACAAGAAATATAAAAAGTACAATGTTTCAAACAATACATAAAATTAAATAATTAAAATCATACAAAGAAATTCATGTGTATACTTTTATGTTTTAGAGTCAAATGTGTTTCCCTTTCTAGGCTTAAAACCTAGGGTGACATTCTTTCCTCTTCTCTCCTAGTCTCATAGGAGGTTGAGATGTTGGTATTGAAACATTCTTGTTTCGACATGAGCAAACCATTCTTTATCTTGGAGGAAAATTCATATAGAAACACTTAGAATCTAGTAACTATGTCGGAGGACTTCAAAACCATCATCAACTCCCGATTCTACCCTATTATATATGTAGAGGACCAATGGATCAGATGGAATTACTTCAGTGAGAGGCATAGACACAATGTACAAGAATACAACACTGAGTTCAGAAACATGGCCATTGTGTTGTGTATCTCTTTAAAGAACTCATATGTACTCCTCAAGTATCTTGGGGGTTTACACAATCATCCATGAAAGAAGGTCATTTTCTTCAAGCCAAGAAAAATGGATGAGGCATGTGTATAGGAATAATACATAGAAAACAAAGGCTAAAAGAAGGGGTATCCAAGTGGTTCAAAGTATAAAGAACATCAAGAAACTTCCAAGGAGGGGGAAAAGAAGTGGAAAATGGGAAAATATAAGAAGGAAAAAAGCACTACACATAAATGCAAAGATACTAGAAACAATTACAATCATTGCAACATTGATGGCCACATTGATGAAAATTGTTGGAAACTACATCGAGAGATTAACCTGAAGAACTACAAGATTGATAAAAATAAAAGTAACCTTCTAGCCACATATTTGAGAAATCATGTGGAAAGTAGCTCAGATGTGAACGGAAATATTTTCGGAACATATGTATAGAATGAGGTGAATCTAAGTATCCTTCATCACTAGGAAGAGAAGGATATGACCAAACCCTTTCACATCAAGATTTATATCAAGAAGAACAAGGTAGATGTTATGTTTGATTCAGGTTCACATGTTAATCTAATAGCAATCTATCTTGTCAAAAAACTTGGATTGGAGGTTGACGATCATCCTATCCCCTATCCATTAGGTTGGGAAAACAAGGATGTAGAGATCAAGGTAGAAAAGTAGTGTAAGATTAAATTTCTTGTAAGTGATGATTTTATAAATGAAGTATGATTAGATGTAGGTCCATTGGATGTATGTGGACTAGTGTTTGGAGGCCCTACATGTATATGAGGGATGTCATCTTCATGTGGAGAACCAATCAAAATTGCCTCATCAAGGAAAGGAAATCCTTCATCATCAATGCGCACAAAGGAATATAAAAATATCACAAGTAAGGGCCAGTCAAGCTAAGAAATTGATTAGTTCTAGCAAGAAATATGTTTTATTTTTTCTAAGAGAAAATCAGTCTATTGAAGTGTCATTAAAAGTAAATACATCCCTCGAAGGGTGTACTAAAGAGAAGAAACATCAGTTGGAGAAGTTTCTATAGGCATATAGAGGAGAGTTCCAAAATCCTAAAAAGATATCACCTAAGAGGAAAGTGAACCATGAAATTGAATTATTTCCAAATTCCCGCCTAAAAAATATTGGGTTGTATAGATATTCAGTTATGGAAGAAAATGAAGGAAAGAAGCAGTTGCATCAATTGTTGGATCAGGGTGTGATTCAACTAAGCACCTCACCTTCTAGGTTTCCCATCATAATTATACCCAATAAGGATGAGGCTTGGAGAATGTGTATCGATTACATGGAATTGAACAAAATTACTCTGAAGAATAGGTACCCTCTTCCCAATATCGATTATTTTTTTGACGGGCTATAGAATGCTAAGTAATTCACTAGCATGGATTTGAAATCACAATATCACAAGGTATGAGAAAATAGGAATATAATTGTAATACTTCCTTCTAGACACAACATGGTTTGTATGAATGGTTGGTTATGTCATTCAATTTATGCAATGCACCAACTACATTTACGATACTAATGAATGGTTTTTTATTCCCTTATCTAGATTCATTTGTTATTGTTTATTTGGGTGATATACTAGTTTATAGTGATACCTTGGAGGATTACATCTCAAATCCTAAGCAAGTGTTAGAGACATCGGAGAAGCACCAACTAGTGGCCAATCTTGAGAAATGTGAGTTTACTTAGTAGTCTTTGGTGTATCTAGGGTATGTGATAGGTGGAGGAGAGCTCAAGATAGATTCTGTCAAGATGGGGGCCATCATGAAAGGGCTAGTTCCTACAAATTACACAAAGGTTAGTATCTTTGTTGGGGAAGCAAAGTACTTGTGGAAGTTCATAGTTTCATTTTCAATAGTAGTTGCACCACTCCACATGACTATAGTGAGTGGAAAGCGTTTGTAGTGGAGGAAGAATCAACATAATATTTTTGATGAGATAAAAATAAATACATATAAAACACTAGTTATCTCACTACCAAAAATTCAAAATCCCTTTGAAGTGGAGACATATGCAAGTGGGTATGCCATGGGAGAGGTTTTGATGCAAGGAGGAAGGGATGTATGCTACCGTTCTGAAGTATTTCATGGGGTTTTTCTCAAGTACCCTACTTATGAAAAATCTCTATGCCTTAGTACAGGATATTAAAAAGTGTATACATTATATGGTGGGATAGGAGAGCACCATTGACACAAATTACCATCCACTCCAATATTTGTAGGGCTAGAGTAAGTTACAACAAACCATACACTACAATGGATGAGGTTCTTATATAAATTTCATCTATTCATAAAGTATAAGAAGGGTAGCACAAAAAAGTTCACATACATTCTTTCAAAACCACCCACCTCCAATATTATAGCTTTGGGAACTCTTAAATTCACATGGAGCCTTTTACCCAAGATTCATACTAAGAGCGATACATAGAATATGGGCACTTTAAGGAGGTGTTTTATCTGTTATAGGGCCAAATTCATGTATAATAAGGTGATATAAATGATGCATATCATTTCTATAATGTTTTACTATGCAATATCAACAAGATTTGTCTCCCTAGAGGGGAATGGTTGTATATTATTAGAGAGGATAACATCTCCAAGGTTGTAGGACATTTTTGTGTTGGGAAGACAGTTGCCAATTCCCAAAGGTATGTGTACTGGAGAAAAATGTAAGAAATGTAGAATAATATATTAGAAGATGTATACTTTATTGTACCAGTAATCCCAATAACAAGAATAAAGGTCTATACCATGTATTACATGTATCCACTCAACCTTGCGAAATAATTTTCATGGGTTTTGTGGGAGGTTTACAAACCATGCAGAAGGGACATGACTATTTATTTGTGGTAGTTTATACACTCAACAAAATGTTCATTCTCATGCCTTTTAAGAATATCATAAAGGGATAGGAGGCAACAAGATTATTCTTTGAATAATTTTGACTACACTTTGGGATACTAAGGAGCATCATATCAGATAAGGACACCATATTTCTCAGTTGATTTTGGACTACATTATGGGATAAGATGGAAACTAACTTCAAAAGGCCTACAACATTCCAGCCACCGATAGATGGGAAGATAGAATTATTCAAAAATAATTTGGTTTATCTTTTGAGGGGTTATAATTAGAAGCATTTGAAGACCAAGGATAAATTTTTTATCTACGTACAACAATTTTATAATAGAGAAGTTCACACTTCTACTAGTAAAACACCTTTTGGAAGTTGTTTTGGATACTTTCCACCTTCACCCTTGGATGTTGTATATGGACATCGAGGAGGATTGAGGGATGACCTCATAGGAGATTCATTAAAATAAGAGAAAATTAATGAGATGAACGTGCAAATACATTTTCAAGTATAGGAGAAATTAAAGAAGTAACAAGAAAAGTACAACGTTAGACATGACTAACATACAACAAAGAAAATATTTAGAGTGGGAGACATAGTATGGCCAAAACTAAATAAGGAAAGACTACATGGTCCTGGTAACAAGATAAATGCTTTGTGATATGTTGCTTTTGAAGTAGTGGAAAAGGTTGGAGATCATTCCTACAAACACAGATATGCCCATACATGTACATTTACTCAGTAATGAATGTAGATAATCTCAAATTCTATGAGCCTTCAATTTTGGATCAAGAGGAGGAGCAGGTCCTACCTTCCATAGAGGACTTAGTACTAGATGCTCAAGTGGAGTTGGAAGAGGATGAGATTTTGTAAAAGAGGTCCATAACTAGAAGACAGGGGCAACATGACCTTTGGAATACTAGGTTGAAAATACACCTTCCAAGAAAAACAAAGTGGCACTCCACATAGAAGGTTGAGGAAAAAATTCCCCACCTCATTCAATAAATATTTTTGAGAACAAAATTATCCCTAATCTGGGAGGTATGATCTGAATTGGATCATTATATTATTTTGCATCTATCTTGGTATTTTTTGGGTAAAACAATAGGAGGAATAAACTTGTAGGACCATTTTGGTGGCTGGTCCAAATTTGGAAATTTGGTTTGAAAAAATTGTCTAAAATATTCCAGAGTGATTTTGAGGCATCAAGCGATGCTTTCTTTGCTCCAAACCTTACTATCATGGATTATTCTATATTCTACACACCAATATATTTCCAACAGTTGAATAATATCCTCAATCGAGGTTCGTATGTGAAAGTTATACCTCTTGCAAGTTGTCCTACCATATTGATCACCATGGTGGAGTGGATGAAACATCAACCTCCATTACTTAAACATGTGATATTAGAAACTTAGTGGATTTTATAATAACATTCTAGAAGGTCCAAACCCTTATCGAAATTGAGGTTTGAGGAAGTAAAAAACCTACCCCTAGATGGCTATCATGCTATGTTAAATATCGGGTCGTTAGGAGGAGAAGAGAAACCATTCTATGCTATTGTATTTTGTTCCATAAAATAACAGAACAAATGGGACTGGAAAGTTAAAGAGCATAACATAGGCGATTAATGTTCTGTAGTATCCTAACATGCCACAGGTCTTAGGTAACTCCATAGAGAGTGTTAATCATCTAAACATGACAAGCATATGGTTTTACAATAATTTCTTAATATGATTAGGTAAATGTGAAAAAGTAAACAAATTAACTGATGCATTCATAAATGCAAGAAAATTATGAACAATAAATCTTATTCATTAATTTAAGAGAACTACTAAAAATATGCTAACATCTTTTATTGCTAACCATCAAATTAAGTTTTTAAATTAAAAGATTATTAATCATACACATTATTAATAAGTGTATGAACAAAATCTAAATTTCATATTATATATTATAAATATCAAAATAAGTATATATTATTTTCACAACTGGTTGTGACTTAGAAGTTTATAAATATCAAAATCCGTATATATTATTTTCACAACTTGTTGTGACTTAGAAGTAAAGCCATGAGCTATAAAACTATTCTAAATCCTATTGCTTACCCTCTTCATTTAAAGTATTGAACCGAAAGTGGAACAAAACAATCTTTTATGTATTGCCAATATTGTCGTGATGTATATACACTTTTCTCTCATATTTTTGCATTAATACTGCAATACTGTTAACAAAGCTACAGAGCGGATGTTTAAATCATCATTAACGGCAATATAATTACCATCCATTCAACTATATCAGATATTCACATCAACTCAAGGCATTTGCTAATAGATTAATAACCACCGGCCGCCGATATACCGTAGTAACGGGCTTTTTTTTTAATATAATGCTATTTACATAATAATTAATAATTACAATTGAAGATGAAAAATGTATAATTCCATTTACATGATAACTAGCACAGGCATATAATTTATGACTGATAAAAGCGGAAAGGCTAAAAGAAAATTCTGAAAACAGTAACTACGAGCCAACGACCTTCAAGCTCGCAGTGATATGCCGACCGAGATTGATACCCGTTGCCTTATTCTTATTTCGGCAACGCCATCCAAATCGTTAGCACCAAAGTCACAGCAGGGGAGTTGTTGGCATGCGATATCTGTTCAGCAGTATGGTTGTTGAACTGCATCATATCGCCACACCGCGATGGAAACATCAGGAAGTTGGATAGAACTAGCTAGGTAGGAATAAATATATGAACGATTCAGTTAGGACTTTCGACCTAAGATCTCTCGACCCAGAAATGAGTGCCCTGAGTGCTTTCTCCAACTATTCAGAGAGGAAGACGGAGAAGACATAGAGGTTGGGAATGAAACACTCCAAGTTTATGCAGAAAATGAAACGCTTAAACATGGTAAGTTCAAAGGTTAATCATTCAAACATGGTAATTTTAAAGGTTAATCATTTAAACGTGCCAATCATATGGTGTTACAGTAATTTCTTAATATGATTAGGTAAATGTTAAAAAGTAACATTTAATATGATTAGGTAAATGTTAAAAAGTAAACATCATAACTGATGCATTCAAAAATACAAGGAAGTTATGAAGAATAAATCACATTCATTCATTTGGGAGGACTACTAAAAATATGCCAGCATCTTCAATTGTTATCATCAGATTGAAATTTTAGATTAAAAGGTGATTAATTGTGCCCATAATTACAAAAAAAAATAAAAAATATATGATGACATTTGCATGATAATTACAATATTGTAATTTACATGATAATTACAATATAATTACATTTATATTTGTGATATTTTCACTTTGGTCATAATGCTCTGTGCATTTTGTCGATATACCAAGTACTTTACTTAATTGAAAATTTATTAATATTTAAAACCATGTCTTAAAGTTAGTAACATATCTCGAATAAATCGAAACCTACTTCGCAGTATTTTCACTTTATTAATATTGAAAACCTTGCTTTAACGTGGCTAACATAGGTGGAATAAATTCAAACCTAGTTGGTAGTAAAAGCAATGGCTTGAATTTGGATGCCGTGAAAGTCAAGCCAGGTCTTTCAATACAATTAAACTCGTGGACTTGGTTCCTCTTTTCTTTATGAATGGATTTGTTCCTTTCTTTTTTGGATTTTGTTCCTTTCTTCTTTCATGATTTTTAATACAAACAAATTGTGAATAAAATCAATCTCAATTTAAGGATTTTAATATAAAATTATATTAGGATTTTAATATCAAATTATATAAGGTTAAAATTTGTTCGCTTCATTGATATAAATAAATGATTCGTCATAGATTTTACTATCAACAAACTCAAATTCAACCAACAACTTTCCAACTATAACTTTTAGTATCAATAAACTCAAATCATACAAACAAATTTCAAATGGCTGCAAATGTTAAACCCAAGGCTTTCAATACTAAAATATCTGACTAAAATTTGTTGGGTTTGTTCGTATTAATACATGGCTTGCTTTTGTCAACAAAATCAATCTCAAGCCACAACTTTCAATCTATGACATTTAATATCAATAAACTCCAACCATACAAAAATTTTGTGGATCGCCTCAAACGTAATCTATAACTTGCAATATCAGTAAACTCAAACAATGACATAAACCAAACAAATTCAAACTATAACATCAAATTTTAACCCTGTATAATTTTTATTGAAAGTTTTGAATTAATATTGATTTCATTCAAAATTTAACCATGAAATTGAAGGCTATTAATAATCTTTAAGGAGGAAATGTATGTTCCTAATCATGTGTGTGCACGTATAAAGTTGATTTTGAAATATTTTACAACATGAAATTTGAAATATTTTTTTGTTATTAATATATTTTTTAAATGTCATGTGTCAACTCCATGTTAAACAAGGAAATTTTTAGAGAACATTAGGATGTAAAAAGTAGAATGAATAATAATTGTTTTATTTTTCATATATATATTATATATTATAGATGTTAACCAATTTTCTCATGCATGCAACTATGTTAGGAATGCTCATGCATACATTCTTTTGTGAACAGATTGTGTAACTGGTGGATCTAATTATAATCAATTACTCTAATTGGTTGAGAGATGTTATATATACAAGCATATTCATAGAGGTAAGAGAGCAAGGTGTGTAGAAAGCAGAGTGTGTGTGAGGAGAGGATGATTGTATACTTCAAATTGACTATTGTAATTCTCCCTTTAATAATACAAATACAAAATATAGTTGAGAATATTTTTTTCAAGCATTAAATTTCCACATAAACCAATTGTAAAATTGTTATTTTTAGTTTTATGAGTATTTAAGCTTGCTTGTTTTTTACTTTCACTACCCAACACTCACAGTATAAATCGGCCACACAGATGCAATAGCCAGTTCACGGTTGTTATCACTGAAATTTCGTCCGCACAGGGCGACAAGAACTCCGCATCGTCAACACAGAAAAACAGTCATTCATGGCACAAGGTTAATTCCACATCACAACAAAAGGGTCAAAACTATACAAAACGGCCAAAAAATTACAAGGCGCGTTGCACCCACTGTGTGCGCGTGCGCGTAACATTTTCATACTGGGAGCGCATATGCACGGTTGTGGGGTGAAAAACCCGCGTGCCTGACAAACAGCGCATTTATGAAACAGGTCGGCCTCCCAACCACTAATGGATCGGCTCCCAAGTCGATTTGACACCAAATCCGAGCTCAATCTGCGTGGGGAGGCTGGTCAAAGACCTAATTGTGCCCTAAAGAGCCCCTTTTCACATTCAAAA
>ML785830.1:159066-190766 GCA_009831015.1 Picea engelmannii | reverse complement strand
TGGAGAGGGAAGGGACCCAAGTCCTCTTTCTCCATTGTGTATCTTTGGATTTCATCAATCAGACCAGCTTATATATTGGTGATATTGGTCCATTTTCATTTGTTTTTATTTTTTGTTCCTATGCTCATAGTTTTATTTAGTTTCTTGTTTAATTCTTGTTAATATCTTTGTTGTTTTCTTTCTAACCTTTTACCATACAACTGTCATGACTAGCAGAGCCCAACTAGGCATGTAAGCAGTGACTTTTTGCTCATCAAACGACGAAAAGAGTGCAAACAACGGTCATAGTATTTATGTGTTATGTAAAGTGAAGAAGAAAATTATGTATGAACAAACGAGGACTTCTACCCTCCAATCCAGATGGAAAACCTCCTCCTCGCCCGTTCCGCTTTATGCACTGAGTCCATTGAATTCTTCTTCGATAGAAACTCCTCGGGAGCGGACTAATCGTTCAGTGCGGATTCGAATGCTTTCTTGTCAAGCAATCCATCTTGGGATCATTCCACGCCAATATGGTGAGCGCAGTCTTCGTCAATCAGGTTCAATCTATTCCGATTCTCTTTTTGTTGGAATTCTTATACACATAATTTTTAATATATTTACAATCACAATAATAAAAATAATTGTATTGTGATTAAATATTAATGCAGAGTCCAAATAAAGCCGTTCAGATAATTGTTCACCAACTTCTTACATAGAGCTATGCAGGTCTTTTTGGTTCAAAAGTGTTGCAACTCAAGTACTCTGTCAAAAACTTTATTTGTGTGTTTGTCCTCGGATGTATGGAAGCTAATAAATATGTCCTTGCTATAATAACTGGAAAACCTAGTGAGGTAATCTTTATTTTAATCTAGGATTCTAAATTTCACTCTGATAAACAAAATAATGTTGGATTTTCTCTCTCTGGATTTTCTAAATTTCACTCTAAAAACTTTGCTAGATTTTCTCTCTCTAAAATAGTGGGGAGGAAGGAAGTCTAACTTAAAAACTCACTCAAGTGCGAAGCGAAAGATCAATTTCCATTTTAGTTGCGTTGTTTATGGTAGGAAGTCACCGTATGTTTTCAGTCACGCGGAGGTTTTATTTAACGAGTATTTGATGAATTTCTATTTTAGTTTATTTGTTTACAGTAGGAAGTCACACTATATTTTCATCATGGGATATATTTGTTTTATGAAATAAAGTATTTGTTGTTTAAGACGTTTTAATATTCAGTTTCAAATGGATTCGTTTGCGCAAGCTTACTCGAGTACTTAAAGACGCTAGTGTAAGTTCAAGGATACAATTATATTTCGAGACTTGTTAGGGTAAACATAGGAATAATAATGTCAATTGACACATATTCTGTACAGGAAGATATATATGTATTACTAAATATGGAGGGATTTAAGAAATGAGATATAGTTGGTTGTGATGGAATTGTATGTTTGTGTGTATGAGTATTATAATGTAAATTTGATAATAAGATTATAGTGTGAGTTGTTAGAATTGTATATAAGGAAAACACAATTCACATATGATAATTAACAATCACAGAGATAAGAAACAAAAAGATTTCAGGTGGTTCACGCAAACGTTGGCCTACATCTACCAAGCATAGCCATTGGTTGTCTTATTATTCACATGGAGATTACAACAGACTTGCAAGTTCTCTCACTGTGTCATCTCTGCGTTTATGGGCTTACATGAATTTATATACATTTACACAAGAAAATGATTATTAAATGCACTCCTATCCATATTCTAACTTGATCTATTTTAGTTGCAACCAACGCAGAATAATAGAATCCAAATCCATCCTTGGAGGAATTCGTTGTCACCAAATCCCAACAATCTCCACCTTGACAACAATTAACGTGATACCTTGCTCCTTTATTTTGTTCATCACCTTTTCTGCAAGCCAAGAGAAGCCAAGCACCACTACAACTTCTCTAATAAAATTGGTTTCATTATCTCGCCTGTGTGACTTGCACGAGTTTGGATTTCCTATCCAATCCTATCCATATTTTAACTTGGTCTATTTTAGTTGCAACCAACCCAAAATAATAGAATCCAAATCCATCCTTGGACGAATTTGTTGTCACCAAATCCCAACAATCTCTTCCTTGACAATAATTAACGTGATACCTTTCTCCTTCCTTTTGTTCATCACTTTTTCTGCAAGCCAAGAGAAGACAAGCACCACCACAACTTCTCTAATAAAATTGGTTTCATTATCTCACTTGTGTGACTTGCACGAGTTTGGATTTCGTAAGGGGTCACTCCACCTCCAACATGTTTTCCACAACTGTGTTGTGAGACATATTTAGTGATAGATCTCCTCCTATCCAAGACACCTATAAAATATACATTATAATTATCACAGACCATCTCAGTGTAACCATTATAGGTGACATTTGTTCTTCTGAAACGTTGAAGCACCCATTTCACTGCAACACCTGAATCTGTCACGTATCTCACAACATTATTAGCATGTGAAACATTTGGTCTTAACCATTTCATCACATACAAAAAACCTCCTACTGAACTTACATGAGACATAACCTTTTCTTCTTTATAGACATGACCTATGCTTGAAGAAAACTTATAATGGAAAGCAAGAGGGATAAAAACTAGTTTTAGAATGTTCATACTTAACTCCAACCTTAGCTTACCATTACCATATTCATGTACTTCTATGCCCATATTTATTTTTTCTACTCTTTGATCCCTCATTTGAATTGTCTTGTTCACCTGAGTCATTTTCTTACTCATTTTATCCATGTTTCGGCTTGCATCGAGCATATCATCAACAAATAACATCAAGACTGTGAATTTACTATAAAACGTAAAGTCATTCCTACCCTTTGAAATATTCTGACTCACTATGAAGGATTCAAGCCTATTGTATATTTATCTAGGTACCAATAGGCCTCATAATGAATTTTCTAGCATGCAAACAAATTTACCGTTGTGATCTTGAATCAACCCTTTTGGTTGTTCCATACATACTATATCTCTGTCAATGATGACCTGCAATTCTTTCTTTCTCTTATGACTTCGATGCTTCTACCATAAACAAGAAGATACATTTGTCACTTCATATGCTACTTCAGTACTCCCTTCCAACTTATAAAGGTTATCAACCTTTGTTTCCTTCATCACTACTAAACTACCTTTCAACAATGTGAGTGCTCCACCTTGACCTGTATACTTATATCCACAAGAAACCAACACTCCCAATGAAATCAAATTTGATTTAAGATCAGGTACATATCTAACGTCCGTTAATTCCCTAACAATACCATCGAACATCCTAATTCTAATACTGCCAACCCCAATAGTTTTACACAGAATACCATTTCCCATAAACACTACACCCTCGTCAACACATTAGTAAGAAATGAACCAATTTCTATGTGAGCACATGTGGTGGGAGGCACCTGAATCTAACTGTCATTCTTCTTGATATTGTAAATTACTAGAAATGGATAAATCTTGATCAGTCATACCTGAATTTGTTACACCCAAATTTTCTTCCTTCGTAGATTCCTTTCTTTTCCAACAATCTTTCTTGAGATGTCTTGTTTTTCCATAGTACCAACATTTTTATTTACCCTTTATGTGTCTTGACTTAGATCGAGAAAAACTTCTCTCATTCTTCTCTTTAGTTCGACCTCTAACCAACATCGCCTCTGAAGTTGAAGTTTCTTGACTAGATTTTCTCCTCATCTCCTCAGCCAACAAAGCTCTCAAAAGAGAGTCATAATCTAAAACATCTATTGAGCTAAAGCTAATAGAGGTGACTCGATTATCCCAAGACTCAGGCAACAAACAGAATAGTGTAATAGCCTTATCTTCATCTTCGAATTTAACTTCCATACTAGTCAATTGAACTATAAGGGAATTGAAGGTATTTAAATGGTCAACAACTTTTGTACCTTCTTTCATACGCAAACTATACAACTGTCTATTGAAGTAGATTATGCTCATCAAGGACTTCATCATATATAGAATTTCCAATTTGCTCCATAAGCCTGATGTTGTATCCTCTCCTACGATATTAAACAAAACATCATCTGCGAGACATAAACGAATGGTACTAAGATCTTTTGCATCCAGATCTTTCCATTCCTTATTCATCATGGCTGTTGGTTTCATTGTCTTAACTGCCAATGCTTTTTGCAGCCCTTGTTGCATGAGTAAATCCCACATCTTGAACTTCTAGAGCTCAAAGTTACTTTTACCACTGAACTTTTCAACTTCAAACTTCGAACTCTGCATCTTATCCATTAGCAAAAAATATCCTAATTCCCAAATCATTGCTTATAATAACCAAGATCCTTTAAAAATAATGTGGAGGAATAAAGGTATAAACCTCAAAAGGTTTAAAAAAAAAAGTTTAATAAAAGGTTTAATGTGAGTTTAATATTGAATGTAATATTAAAATGTCAATGTATAAACCTCGCCTTTTATTTAAAATAAAATAAAATAACGTTTTATAAGCATTCACCTTCACACTTAATTCATACCACATTTTTAATGCATACACTCCTCGAGCCTTTTGAATTGTTTTAAAACATTCACATCACGACAAAGTCGATCTTTCAACTTTTAATAAAAAACAACTCTCATACCTTTCATACTTTGATTTATACCATGCACCTCCCTATTCAACTTTGATTTATACCATGCAACTTTGATTTTTAGGGAGCCATCACACCTCGCGATATAACTCGAGTGTGGCGATCTTAAAGGGTCTATGCATTGTACCTCATAGCTAGACCACGACGATTTCAAGCTTTCACACACGTGATAAACATGGATAGTAAGACGTCACACACTTCCAGAGGAGGGACCTGCGATGATATAGAAATCAACACACCTCACATAGATGTTGCCGCTCCTCCGAAATCTGATATCCTCGACACCCTCTCCTACAACCAGCTCTGATACCACTGGTTAGAATTGAAAATGCAGAAAACACAATTCACATATGATAATTAACAATCACATAGATAAGAAACACAGTGATTTCATGTGGTTCACCCAAACATTGGGCTACATCCACCAAGCATAGGCATCGGATGTCTTATTATTTAGATCATGGAGATTACAATAGACTTGCAAGTTCTCTCATTCTTCTCACTCTGTCGTCTGTGCCTCTATGGGCTTACATGAATTTATATAAATTTACACAATAAATGGAATATTAAATGAACTCCTATCCATATTCTAACTTGGTCTATTTTAGTTGCAACCAACGTAGAATAATAGGATCCAAATCCATCCTTGGACGAATTCGTTGTCACCAAATCCCAACACAAGTTGTATATGAGGTAATATGCCCCTCATGTATATGATGTACAAATATTTTGTAATGATGTATAACGTGAAGGGATGAAGCATCTTTTTGAGTATGATAGTGTTTAGTGAAGTTATAGTGTTTGGGTGTATTGTTTCTTTGGATATTTCTTATTAAGGAACAATGTCAAGGTGTTATATGAAAGTTTTTAAAACTTTTTTTTAGGTTAAGAAAACAAAATCTAATGGCCAATGTGGTAACTCTCTTATTCATTTATATAATTGGGTAAAATAAAATATTTTCAATGATTTTGTTAGTGTAGGATGAGAGGGTCTTAACACGATAAAAAAAATTTCTTTTTTTTTTCTAGATTGTAGATATGGGTCTCCTCTAGTTCCGCATATAACTCATTCGAGAAATGGTTAAGTTGAAAAAATGTTATAGAAGAAATAAGAGAGGTGTGTATTCTAGGATTTTGATATATGTGAAGACAAAAATATGATAAAAAGAGTAAACAATATTAATTTAAATATATATATATATATATATATATATTTGGAATCTACGTAGTGGACTCTATCTATGTTTGTAGTTTCTTCATCAATTGAATCGTTTAGCCTATAGAAAAATAACATAAAAGATAGAGATATAGAGAGGTAGTCACAAAAATGGAGGTATTTATCGATTTGTAGACTGAACCACTAGGCTTTTCCTCTTGAACCTAAATCTCAGGAAACCAAGTCAACATACACATTGTCAATCCTGCCAAAAAAAAATTGAA
The DNA here is from genome assembly GCA_009831015.1 of Picea engelmannii. Taxonomy (NCBI): domain Eukaryota; kingdom Viridiplantae; phylum Streptophyta; class Pinopsida; order Pinales; family Pinaceae; genus Picea; species Picea engelmannii. The sequence continues at coordinate 184,701 of ML785830.1, read as the reverse complement.
TTCAAATGAATGCCCATGTGTTCTTAATCCTGCGCACACGTTCTTAAGAGCATGCATGCTCTCTAAGAAGAAGCACGAACTATATGAATGTGCACATGTTCCTAAGAGAGTTCACATGATATTTTAAGTTACTTTTTCTTTGTCATTCCCCAGTCCCTTTGTCCCTCTCTCTCTCTCTCTCTCCTACATATACCTCCCCTCAATGTCTCCCTCTCACTCTTCCTCTCTACCCCCATGTTTGTTTCCCTCCCTCTACCTCACACTCATATGCATGGTAAGATGTGGACATGGAAATACTTAAACATCACAAGGCATGGAAATACCTAGACCTTGACATTTCCCTTACACGTGTTAGACTCTCACACCCACTCCCTCTCTATCCCACCTCTCTCTCTCTCTCCCTCCCTTTTTCCCTTTGTCCCTACCTCCTCTATTGTTCCTCCCTCTCTCTTCCACCTCTCCCCCAGCCTTTCTCTCTCTCCTCATTTTTAGTTTTAGTCTCACTCTCTCTCTCTACCTCTATTTCCCCCTCTATTCCCCCTTTCTACCTCCCTTTGTATCCCCCCTTCCTCTCACTCTCTCTCTACCCCCCCTTATATATCTCCCTCTCAGTTTCCCTTCCTCTCACTATCCCTTCCTATACCCCCGCAATATATCTCCCTCTCCCTCCATCTCACACACTCTCTCTACCCATTTTCTTTCTATTTATCTCTCCCCCTATACCACCCTCCCTCCCTCCCTCCCCTTCCTCCCTCCCTCCCTCCCCTTCCTCCCACCTTCCTCCCACTCTCCCTCCTCTATCTCTCCAACATCTACTCCTCTCTCCTACATTTACTGCTCTCTCTACACCCCCTATCTATGTTCCTCTCTCTATCCCTCTCACACTCTCACACACTCTCTCTATTGCCCGTCTATTTCTTTCTTTCTCTCCCTCCCACACTCTCACACATGCACTTTATAGCTCCCATCTATGTCTTCCTCTTGTTCCTTCACACACTCTAACACTCTCTCTCTCTCTACCTCCCCTCTTTGTCTTCCTCTCTCTTCCTCCCACACTCTCTCACACATACTTCCTATCCACACTCTATGTATTCCTCTCTCTCCCTCCAACACTCTAAAACACTCACTCTCTACCACCCCTCTTTGTCTTCCTCTCTCTCTCTCCCACACTCTCGAACACAGCCTTTCTACCCCCCTCTATGTCTTCATCTCTCTCCCTCCCACACTCTAACACACTCACTCTCTACATCCCCTCTTTGTCTTCCTCTTTCTCCCTCTCACACTCTCAAACACTAGAAAGTTTTCTACGTTGCAAGGAAAGGCATGGTAAGGAAATAAATTCACTTATCCTAGACCTCGAAAGGAATTTCAATACATATACCTAGACCTAGACTTATACTTATACCATTACCTACACTAAGACTTTGCCTTGTCATGCCTCACACTCTCACATCCACTCCCTCTCTATATCCCCCCTCTTCTAATCTCTCCCTCTATCTCCCCCTCAATCTATTTCTCTCCCTCCTCCCTCCCTCTCTTTCCATCCCTCCATCCCCCCATCTCTCTCTCTCCCCGTCCTTTCATCCTCTCTCTCTTTCACTCTCCATGTACCTCTTACCCTTTGTCCCTCCCTCCCCCTATACATCCTCTCTCTCTCTCTCTCTACTTTTTTTCTTCTCTCTCTCTCTCTCTCTCTCACACACACACACACACACACATTCTACCACCCTCTCTATGCCTCTCAATCTCACTGTTGACCTCTCTTATGCTCATCTTGGCTCTCTCCCTCCCTCCCCGTCTTTCCCTCCTCCCTCTCTCTCTATCCTATCCCTCTATCTCTCCATATCACTCTCAATATATCCTTTAATCTTGTTGACTCTTTCCCTCCCTCCCCTTATGTCCCCCCCCCCCTCTCACTTTCATGTACTCCTCTCTCCCCCTCAATCTATATCTCGCTCCAGTTATTGCTCATTGTATCCCCCCCTCTCTGTCTCTCCTCTACTCTCTGCTCATTTCTCTCTTCATATCTATCTACCCCCCCTCCTTAGATCTCCCCTTTACTCTAACTCTATCTCTACCCACTCCTCCCTCTCTCTTGTCCCATCCCTCCCACTATCTCTCCCCTCTCTCCCCTTCACTTTGTATCCCACTTCCTCTCTATTGCCCCATCCCTCCCACTGTCTCTCCCATCTCTCTCTCTCATACATCTGCCCCTATCTCCCCCTCACTTTGTATCCCACTTCCTCTCTCTCCCCCACTCTTCCCCCCTTTCTCTCTTTACCTCTGTTTACCCCCCTTCCTCTCACTCGATCTCTCTCTCTATCTCTACCCCCTCTATTTATCTCCCTCTCCCTTCCCCTCAGACACTTCAACACTCCCTGTCCAACCCCACTCTCTTTCTTTCTTCCTCCCTATCTCACACTCATACATTCTCTCCTTACCCTCCTCTTTCATCTCTCTCTCCCCCTCCATCCCACTATCTATTCTCTCTTTCTCTCCTACATATACCACGTCTTTATCTCTCTCCTATTTGTTAGTCTCACTCTCACTTTCTCTCTTCCCCTCTTTCTCTCTCCCTCCCCACCTCCTTCTCTTTTCCCCTTGTCATAGAAACTTTTGTCTCACCCCATGCAACTTGCTTGGATAGAATTTCCATTTCCCTATGAAGACTTGAAGTCCCTTGTTGTACCTTCCAGATATTTTTTTTATATATTTTTCCACATATATGCACCCTACCAGTTAGACAACATGGATATACGTAGGTTGCACCACTACAACCCGCGTACATTGGGTTCGGTGCTCAAAATTAAAAATCGTGTCGGGTTTCCATGTCACGTCACGAGATCCACGATCCTCGACCTTCCATATACTGGAAATGCTCTGAATCGGCTCTTCAGTTCCACTTGAAATATAGAAATTGAGCCATATCCAAACCGTGGAGAAGGAGAGAATTCAACTTTTGAGAGAAAAGATACTTAGGAGAAATTTTCACTTCAACCCTTTATCCTTTAAAGTCTGAACTGACTGTTCATCCCCGAAGCTATTCCCTCTTTGATGGAGAACCTCATTGTCTCCTTTATAGGAGCTTGCCCTTGGTGGAGGATTGAAATGGTGGAGGCCCAACTGGAAGGAACTTAGTTTCTCCATTCGGAGATGTGCCAACATAAAACTTTGTCACTTATCTACTTCTCTTGATTATTTTAATAGAAATACTCTTTTCTCATCCAATTGATATATTGAAAATATTTGAATTATTGTTCCATGGGCATATTTGAATTGTGATAACATTATATATTATCATCATATGCTTGTGTGTATTGGTTGTTGAGGACAAGTTGCAGGTACAAATATTTGAGTTGCATGCTCAACGATGGTCTTCATTGAACGTCCAAACGAGGTAGTCTCTTGATCTTGTATGGTTAGAATTTTCATTTATATAGCATACTTGGGATTAGAGTTGATTTCTGTAGTTACTTTGTCTGTTGTGGTTTACCCCATGCCACAGAGAGATTTTTTGTGTAACAGAATTGGCGACCATACTCGGGATTGATATTCTATTTTCTTGTTTGGAGTTTTTTTCTCCTTGACTTTCACTCTCTTAGTATGAGTTTTCTTGTCGTCTGATTGTTTGACATCCTATTTTTAATTTTCATCTAAGTTTCTTGGCCTAATCCTTTCCTTGGCAGTGTTTTACTACATATACATAGGTTTTCCTTGAAAGACGCATACATACGTGTGTTGTCCTTCTAGACAGTGCGTACATACGCAAGTTTTGCTCAAACATCGACGTACATCAAATTTTTAGGCTTCTTGGCTGAGTTTGGTGTTTGTTGGGTGAGCTTGGTTGGTTGCTAAGTCTTATTGGGTCTCTTTCCTAACTATTGAGTTCGTACAGAGAGATAGGAAACCTTCTTATGGTTTCATTTTTGGGAGGTATTCTTTCTTATCATCTTTTTCATTGGTTGTCCTTGCATCTTGGTCTTAGTGTTTGATTCTTAGTATCCTTCTTGGCTTGTCTCTTTTTACTTGCAATAGGGTCTGTGTGTAAAGTTGTTATTGAGTCCTTGCATTTTCTTTTCTTTATATTGAAAATATAAAAAAATATTTTTCTCATTTTGCATTCTGGAATTTTCTCTTTTGGTTATTTAGTATTTATCTTGACATATGTGGAAGGATTGCATCTTATCGAAATTGTATGAATTTCATTGAAAGTTTCATTTGAAAATCTTACCATCTTTTGAGAATTTAAGATTAGGACTTAGCATTATGTTCATATCCATTTCTTTGATATGTTGAGTCATAATATCATCAGTTTCATGACCACATCTCTTGAGTAAGAAAAACCCATTAAAAGTAATGTCGATTAACTAAAATCAATTAGAAAATATTTTATTTTTCAGAGTACAAAAACAAGCATAGGACATAGGGCCTTGGAATAGGATTTTGTGAGTAAACTTCTCGAATGATATTAAACTAAAAATATGTGTCTAACCAGGGAGTGGTGAAATCCATTGTGTAATTAATGACGTCGGGACTCTCCACTCACACTAAAGTTAAGCACGAGGTTGCGTGAAGTTGGTTGCAGAAATACCCCTCTAATACCTTCTTAGCATCATATATATTTCTGGGGATCTATTCATATTTGGGGGTCTTGCTAGTACCTTTACCTCCATGAGAGGCGGTGCTTTCAATATTTTGTCTTTTGTTACCCTGCCTATATGGTCAACTTGACTTACAATTGTTTTCCTTCACATCGATTATATCGTGGTGGCTCTAGTTTCTTGACATAGCTAGCCACACATGTTACTTGTAGGGGTTCTTATGTAGGTGGCCTGGGTCAGATAAGGGTCAGAAAACACACAAGCTTTATGGAGGATTACCTCTCCAAGGGGATATGACCAACTTCGTTGTTAAGCCCAAGAGGTCCCTTATAACTGATTATGATACCTCCAATATTTTGAGGGGAGTCTCAGGCTGCTCTTGGGCAAGGCATACATACTATAGTGAGGGAGGCCCCTTTGCATCTACTATATATTATTTTTGTGCATTTGGCCCTTTTTTTGTTTATTTTGGCGTGCTCTTTGATTGTTAGTTGTCCCTAGAATTTGGTTTTATATCTCGAGTCTTGATTTATCGGGGAGCGAGACTAGCTTCCTCGTAGGACTCGTCGTTTTTTAAAGTTACCACCGCATATTGAGTCTTTTCCTTATAAAAGGCGTAAAGTTACTAAACATGGTACACATACCTCCGCTTACCAGATTTCTGATTGTTTAGTTATGGGTACTGAGTCAAGTCCAAACAAAACTGGGATTCCCTCGACTCCTATACCTTATGTGGTTAATGAGACTCCTTCAAATACTTCAACCTCTATGGTTGTAGTGCCGAAGGTTCCCATCCTTACTCCTATCTGTACTTTGGTTGCTACTCAACCCATAGTAACGAACCCTTTTGGGTCTCTTTTTGGTATGCATGGATACAATTATCAGTCCATACCTTTGATATCTAACCCTTTCTCTTTTGGTATGCCAAATATGACATCACAAGTATCATTCTCCATTCTAGTGAATGATGAAAATACTAGTATTGGATACGGGAGCATGGATCCTTTGCATACTCTTCTCTCATTTTTTGGAGGTAATATTCCCCAAACGAACCCTACGATTGGAAGCCAACCTCCTTTTCCTCTCAGGTCTAATACTAGTCTCAATGCTCCTGGATGGAGTACTCAACTGAGATGACAAGCTAATTCCTATATTTCATCCTTTCCCCTTTCCTCTTCCACATCGATTCTGATGAAAACATTTGTTATGACAAATCCACCTCTATCCTCTGAATTTCCACTCAAGGGAATTTTGTTTCACGCTATGGGAAACCCCTATCTTGGAGCCACTCTAGTTTGGGACAAATTTTATAACCCTCATAAACCTGTAAACTGCAAATCCTATGCCAAGAACCAAAGAAAATATGCAAATTACTTAAATAACAGTTATCCCAAAAAATCTTATGAAACATACAGTAGAAACCAAAATAATTTTGGTTCATTGAGCAATGAAGTAGAATGATACAAATGTAAAAATTTTGGACACATAGTGTTGAATTGTAGATTGACTATTCCACCCAGGGAACCAAAGCATAACATTAACAATTTTATATCAGAGCCACAAGAGATATGGAAAAGAAAGAAGAGTCAATGCTCACTTTCTCTAAAAGCTCAAAACAAAAAAAGTGATTGGTATGTTAACAATGGTTGTTCAAATCATATGGTAGATGACAAGAACAAGTTTCTAACTCTGAAGAAAGAAATATATTGATCTGTTTCATTTGGAAATAATAATTCAACTAAAATTATAGGTAGAGGAATAGTTAATCTTGGAAGCTATAATGCCATGGAAAAAAATGTTGTAGTGGTCGAAGATATGAAAAAAAATATGTTGAGTGTAAGTCAAATGTGTGACCAAGGACACACACTTCAATTCGACTCAGAGAAATGTGAAACTAGGTAAGAAGGATCAAGCAAGATAGTTGGGACAATGATAAGGACTTTGAACAATATAGGTGTTTTGAATTAAATTGGAAAAGAAAGTTTTTTCTTAGTAAAGGAAAAATATAGTTGGCTCTCACATAGAAGAATGGGTCACATGAACTTTGACAATCTTGTCAAAATAAGTAGAAAGGAAGGAGTAAAAGAAATGCCTAAAATTTCAAAGCCAACAAATACTCTTGAATCATTGGCACATGGTGTATGGTTTTCATTGATATTGATACATTGTTGAGGAACACACTTGGTATATGACAACACATGTATGAGATACATATCTTCGTAATCTCGGTACTCTATTGAGGTATAACATTCATGGAACTTGTTTGATATATGTTATGGAGCATGGTGTATGGCATGATTGAGTGATATGGTATATGGTTGAGATACATTGTCGGTACATAGTATGGTACAGTTGTTGATGTACATGGTTGATACATGGTATCTAACGCCAACCTTCCCAGAAAACATTATGAAGATCCTACTCCCGAACTTATCGATCTCCTGCCATGTGTCTTCTCCTCAACAATGGGTGACTTCTCTGTCTTTGGGTCTTCAGAAAATCCTCGTCTTCTTTTCACACTTAGAGCAATTTATCCTTTTGAGACTTAGGTTGCTCTTGAAGGCTTCCTTCACTCCTTGTAGAAATTTGTGCAACTCTCCTGCGACTTTGCTCAGCTTGGAAACCTCCAAGGTTCCCAATTCCTTTGCGAGCTTCTTGTGCCCTCCTAGAAGTTTCTTTCTCTTCTTCCTGAGCTTGTAAGGTGAACTATCAAAACCTTAGGTGCACTCCTTGCACTTGGCTTAGTTATTCGACAACTTCTCTCTTGGCTTTATGGAAAGGTTTAAGGCATTTCCTTTCCTTTGTCATTGCACTTCTTGCAAAGGCTTCCTCCACAAGAATGTTCAACAATTCTGGGATTCTTCTACACTTTCAACCACGTATTTCCTGGTTATGCTCACGTAAGATCGATGCCCTCCTACCAAAGTATCCCAGAGTATTCGGTAACTCTGGACTATTCTTCTCTCCACCTAGTATCTATTTCCAAGGGACCTAACCACCTTGAAATTTCTCCCTGAGTATGTAAATTAATATGGTGTGTCCTCCTAGCATCTTCTCTTCTGACTCCACTCAGTTCAGACCCGCACTCCTTGCGTTGGCTTACAGAGTTTCCTCTCTCTGTCGTGTACTCCTCGCACTTAGCCTAGAGAACCAGACTTAACGCAACACACTCACGGATAGAAAAATGTTTCTCTATCCCTGCAGATGATTTCTAACATCCATCTACGATTCAAAAACATGTAAAAGACAGTCATAACACAACATCCATTGAACATTAATATAAAACATGAAAAACAATCATTTTTCTATTAATGGTATAACATCACTTTACAATGGTGGAAATTGAGCTGGAATTGAGTCTCGACTCTCATCAACCTCCTATCGTCTAACCTTTGTAAGGTTCAAAAAACTGCCATCTAACCTCTACTTTTCTTACAATACAAAGATTTATACAAGAGGGGATCAAATGAGCTTCGCTCGCAAGCTAAATAATGGTGTCAAATCACCATCCCTAATTCTTATCGAAAGGACAAATTACAATGATGGAAATTACGCTCCAAATTGGACGCAGATCCATTTTGTCAGTAGCCTATTAATGGTGACCTTATCTCCATCTTATGCGAAAACATGATTTGGCTCTTCCAACTTGTCTTCAATTAATGCCTGGATCACGTCTTGGATTCATGAGGAAAAAATGAGAGGGAGAAACCTCTCCTTCCTTGAATGTGCACCATGCGTGTTGACTAGCTGGCACATCCTAACATGGAGAGATTCTCCTGCATCATACTCCACAGCGGAAAAAAATCATGAGCTCCTACTCATGAGCTCTCCAACGTGGTTGAAATCCATCTGGATCCCAAACTTGCTCCTGGAGTTGTCTCTCCACTCCTCTTCTTTGCCACTACTACTCCTACATCATCCATGTTTCTCATGCAGGTTTCCTTTCATCCATCTTCCTCTTGCTGACCAACTCCTCTGTCGACTCCCACGTCAGCCTTCTATCTCCTCGACCACCTTGTCCAGTTGCTCCACTGGCTATTTCTTTTGTTGTACACTATCTCACTGCACTCGCTTCTTGTTAATGGGTGAATCACGTTGATTTCCCAAGATATCTTATTTTTTCTCCTTCGCCAACCACTCTGCTGCAGTATCCATTCCTGCTGGCTCCTCATCACTGAACTGCTACTCAACTACCACTTCTCTTGACATAGTTTGTCCTGCCAGTTATTCAACCGCTCTTACTTCATATTCCTCTAGTTGATCCTCATGTTGGTGTGGTCCTTCATCTACCCCCAACCTAGCATGTCGGATGTGGATGCCTTGTACTACCATTCTACTTTCAAGAGCTTCCAATTATTCACAGAAACTAGCAAAATATATGATTTTTGATTCCTCTTCTACTATAGAGCCCAGTGCTACAGTCATGTCATGTTCAGTTTCTTGGCTAAAAACGCCAAGAAATCTTGTTGAATTTTATTCTCCTTCCATAGAGACATACATCAATATCTCTTCGTTCTCCTCCTTGACAATCTCTACTTACTGTCTCCCTATAACCTCTGCAACATCTGTGCTAGCCTCTCCTCGGTCACTTGGTAGGAATATCTCAACTCCTCCAATGATCAGAACATCCCTCTGATCCTCCTCCTTCACTGTGATGAAAGTTTCTAACTTGTCATCATATTAATTCACGCAACTCATAGTTCTGCGTGAATCTCCATCTAAGTGAGGTTTTTATTCTACCTCCTCATTTGTCAATGAAATCTCAGTTGAGCTCAACTTTTCTCCCTTTCCCACCTCGCAATATAGGATGTCTCTTATTCCCACCTCATAGTACACGAGATCCACTAACCCCTTCTCATTTCCCACCTGGAAATCTATGGGATTATTTCAAGATCTCTTTCCCTCATGCCCTAGGTTTCCATCATGCCTCAACCACCTCATTAACATCTATTGCTGTCTCCTGGACAAAAACTTCTAAACATGTCATCTGGCTGTTCTCTTCAAAGGTCATTCATACCTCCAGAATACCTTTGACTCCTGCTACATCTTGAATTCTAGATCCTCCATATGTGCTCAATTTTCACTGAGCTCCTTGCCCATCTCCACTTTTATCTTATATGGGTAGACTTTCCCTTGACTGTGCTCATATCTTCCAATGGCCATCTTGTTTCACTTGAAGCCCACCTGGCTCTGTAACAATTTTTGCACACCTTGCAACAAATTCAATAGAGCATCGCGCTCTGTCTCCCTTTGATTATAGAAATCAATTATGTATTAGCTCTAATACCACTCTAGTATCAGACTATCTCCTTCGTCTCCCTTATTCCACACTCTACAGATGAAAATAAACACTGAGACTATCTCTGTATCCCTTTCTCTCCACCTGAGAGAAATCAAGATTTGATACCACTCTGACACCAACCTTCCCCCTCCAAAGGGCTGGCTCGACCTCTTGGTCTAGGATCATTCAAGTCATCGAGTTGAATGACCTTTTGGGATCCTGAAGGAACCAATTTCTACTTGACACAGGCCCATTTCAATTCCTCGGCACCTGCGATGTGGTACCTGCAGACCCTCTCTTTAGCACTTTCAACTCTTATGCCAATGGACTTAGATCTCGATGCTAATACCACTCTGACACCAACCTTCCCCCTCCAAAGGGTTGGCTCGACCTCCCGGTCTAGGATCATTCAAGTCATCGAGTTGAATGACCTTTTGGGCTCCTGAAGGAACCGATTTCTACTTGACACGGGCCCGTTTCAATTCCTCGACACCTGCGATGTGGTACCTGCAGACCCTCTCTTTAGTGCTTTCAACTCTTATCCCTTGAAGTTACCACATACTGCAACCATGGGTTAACTGCCTTGGTGACCCCAAACTTCAGGACTTTCGTGAGATGCTTTCTCCTTTTTTCGATTTCCGAATCGACGAATTCTTCGGGACCAGATCTGTAGTCCTCGTACTTTTCGGGATCAATGGTTGTGATCAAATCACGAGTTCAGACTTCGGGAGTCCTGTCTCACCTTGACTCCACTTCTTCCGATTACAAATCAATGATGCATTGATCCTTTTCCATGTGCCCTTCCAGATCCAACGGTCTGGATTGAAATTTCTCTTCATGACTTCGTGAAGATATTTTGGTGTCTCCCGAAAAACCTTATGAAGCTCCTGCTCCTGAACTTCTCGATATCCTACCACCTGTCTCCTCCTCGAAAATGGGTGACTTCTCCATCTTCGAGCCTTCAGCAATTCCTCGGCTTATTTTCACACTTATCATAATTTCACCTTTCGAGACTTAGGTTGTTCTCGAAGGCTTCTTGCACTCCTTGAAGAAATCTGTGCAACTCTCCTACGACTTTGCTCTCCTTGAATGCCTCTAAGGTTCCTAGTTCCTTTGTGAGATTCTCATGCAGTCCTTGTAGTTTCTTGCTCTTCTTCTGATGCAGGAGCATCACCAACTCATCAAGCGATCCAGCACATCAAGCGGAGATCAGCTGGACAAACCAACCTAAATTTTTGAAATACTTTGGGATTGTTGCGCATGTCTTTAATGAAGACATCTATGAAGCGCACTTTGTATATTGTAATGGACCTTGAGCGGATAGCACTTTGTATGATGCATTTAATAGAGTTAATGTTGTTAGATAAGAATTTAATTCTAGATTTGATAGCTTTAGAGCACAAGAGGGAAACGGGATATAGACACCCTCATTGTACATTGTAACATTATCGTAGGGAGCACTCAGAAGAGAAGAGAATGCAGAGAAGTGTATGAAGAACACCCATGTACAGACATTTGAATTAATAGAAAGAGTTCTGATTCAAATTCATGGCTTGTGTTATTCTCTGTGTATTCACGTTAATATGCTCATGAATGTTTGCTTTCTGTCATACATTTGATTTTATGTGCTGTGTATGTGATTTCATGGTTGAGTTGAAGTCTGTGAGAACAAGGAGTTAGTTTCAATTGTTTCTTGATCTTGAACCAGAGAATTCCTACAAGGAGTGCAGTTGAATCGTCCGCAAGGAGTGCGCTGACAGAAGGGTTCATATAGAGAGAACTTTTGTTCTAAGTTCTTAGAAGTGTAGATTGGGCACCGGAGCCGTGCAAGGTGTGCGCAGGCTAGACGAAGACTCAGGGTTGGGATTCTAAGCAAAGGGATTGAAAGATTTCTGTTGTAGGAGTGCGCAGGATCGAAGACTTCATCACTTAGTCGTGGTTGAATATTTGCCGCAAGGAGTGCGTGCAATAGTTTCTTCCTGTGAGGCTTGAAGTTGTGAAAGCTCAGGAAGGATAGGCCTTTGAGTTCGTTGAAGGACCAGGATAGAAATGGTGCGTGAATAGGTTGAGGGAAGAAACACAGGTTGAAAAACAAGTCTCATGGAGAGGTACTTCTTGTTTGTGGATTGCCACAAGAAAAGGAGTGGACGGTCGAAATTATCCAAGGATATTTCGCGAAATTCCATGGATTGTTGGATCTTGCGGGTGTAAGGAGGCTACAGTGCAGGGATAGAAAAGGTTCAAAGCTCATAAGAATAGGATTCGTCGATCGGGATAACGAGGAGCGTTGGTTCTACTCGTGGACCGGCATATCGGGAGTTCGTGAGGAGAGATTCCAAATCTACGCAACGGAGGTCACAATATAGCGAGAGGTGATATTCCGACAGCTACGTAAGCAGTGTGGGCCACAGGAGATAGTGGAGGATAGGTGGCATAAACCATCGGAGGTTCGACGTCTCGGGAAGCAGGAGTCGACAGGGAGTTTATTTGGCCTCGCAAGTAGCAAAGTCGCGAGGTAGCAATATTCTGAGTATCGGCGTCTCGGACCTCAGAAGTCGAGGCAAGAGACATTTAATCTCGCGAGAAGAGAAGTTTCAAGGGAACGAGATTGCGAGTTTGACATTTCAGCGTCTCGTGTATGGGATTTGGGAAATCCAAGTGCTTGGTGTCGCGAGTGGCGAGACAGCGATAGAGCGAAGTTCCGATAAGGGAATAAAAAAGTCAGTTTTGACTGGTGCATCGGGTCTCGGGGATTTGAGCGCCCAGAGATAGACCGTGAGCTCGCGAAGCTGCGAGTTCCGATTTTCCCAACAAGTGAACAAAGGGGAAGTTGTGCAAAGGAACTGTGGCTGTAGATCTTCCGATTGGGAGATAGCAGAGCATTGACGCTCTTCAGGCTGAGAAGAAAGAAGGTCCTGCAGGAGGCGGGCGTGCTTCGAGGAGTGTGGTTGCCGTCAGAGTGGTATCAGAGCTAAGATTTCTTATCTCTATATTTCAGGCAAGAGGACAGAGGAAGAGAAGGAACACTCTGATACACAGCAGAGTGGTATCAGAGCGGAAATATCTTTTTCTTTCTATAGCAGAAGAGAAGGAATAAATTCGCCATGCCGCCAAGAAGAGAGATACAGTCACCAGACCTAGAAGATAGGGAGGTGAGAAGAAGAGGTAGGCCGGCAGGGAATCCAGAAATGGAGCAGCAGATGAGAGATCTCCGAGCAAGGCTTAACGAGATGGAGACAACTCAGAGGTGCAGAATTGGTGTAGGGGATCTTAGTGATTCCGAAGTTGAAGAGGAAGCTAGACATGCAGAAGAGGTCACAGCGGAAGATGCATCAACCGAGCGGTTGATGAAGGCCATTACCAGGATGGGTGCAAAGGCGAAAATGGACATTCCCGTCTATGAGGGGAATTTGGATGCAGAAGAGTTGTTAGATTGGATAAGATCTCTTGACACATACTTCGATTATGAAGATGTGGAAGAGGATAAGAAATTCAGGCACGCTGTTACGTGCTTGAAAGGACATGCAACATTGTGGTGGGACAAGCTACAAGCTAACAGACGCTGCAAGGGCAAGAAGAATATCAAGAGTTGGGATCGGATGATCGCAAAGATGAAGGCAAAATTCATCCCACGGGACTATCAAATTACTTTGTTCAGGCGAATGCAGAACCTGAGACAGAAGCTGATGACAATGAAAGAATACACTGAGGAATTCTATCGACTGAACATCAGAGCAGGTCATCGAGAGAGCGATGATGAGAAATTTTCCAGATATCTGAATGGTCTGAGATATGACATTCAGGATGAATTAAGCATGATAACCATCAGGATGGTGGAAGATGCTTACCAATTGGCTCTGAAAGCCGAGAAGAAGCTGAGCCGTAATCAAGGATAGCGAGGGCGAGGTAGAAGCCAACCAAGAGGCAAAGCAGTTGCCCAGGACAAATTCCATAATCCCAAAGAGGAATGGAAGAAACCTCAGGGTAAAGTTGAAAGAGGCGGAACCTCACAGAGGCAGCCATATGTTGAGTAGAGAGGACAACAAAATGATCAGCGAGGAGATTATGCTGATGGAAATACTTTTCCTCGTACCAGAGGTAGAGGAAGGGGAAGAGGTGGAGTTATCACATGTTTTACATGTGGGAAGAATGTGCACAAGTCATTTGAGTGTCCAGAGGAAAAGAAAGATATAGGGGAAGCTCACATCACAGAAGCGCAGAGGCGTGATGCTGAGACTGAAGATGCAGAAGGCGAAAGATCGCTTGGGATGCATAAAGTCCTTTTGACGCCTGAGAAGGAGGTAGAAAGCTCAGTTCAAAGGACCAGACTATTCAGAATAACTTGCAAGATCAAGGACAGGGTATGCAAGGTTATTGTTGACAGTGGTAGCACGTATAATCTCATTTCAACTGAGATGGTAGAAAAGATGGAGTTGGAAATGACTGATCATCCCAGTCCATACAGAGTTTTGTGGCTACAAAAAGGACACCAGGTAACTGTTACTAAACAATGCTTGGTTGAATTTAAAATTGGTGGGTATAATGATAAAATCTTGTGTGATGTTATTCCCATGGATGTATGTCATTTATTGTTGGGTAGACCATGGAAATATGACAGAAATGTGATTCATGATGGGAGAATGAACACATATACTCTTGAGAAGAATGGGAGAACCCATATGTTGCTTCCAATAAAGGATAAAGAGGTGAAGCCGGAAGTAAACAACACAATACTTCCCACGAGTGGGAAGGAACTTCTCACAGAAATGGAGAAGGAAGAAGATCCACAATTCTTTGTGGTCAGGAAGTCGAGAATTGTTCTGACTAGCACAAGAGTGGATGATTTGCCAGATGAAGTTCAGGAACTGCTGAAAGATTTCGCTGACATCATAGTGGACGAATTACCTCATTCGTTGCCACCAGTGAGAAGTGTGAGTCATCACATAGACCTCATACCAGGATCAAGTTTTCCAAATAAATCCATGTACAGGTTGACGTCGTAGGAGAATGAGGAAGTTAAAAGACAAGTCCAAGATTTGATGGACAAATGATTGGTTAGAGAAATCTTGAGTCCATGTGTTGTTCCAACAGTGCTCAGTCTGAAGAAAGATGGAGGCTGGAGGATGTGTACCGATTCAAGAGTGATCAACAAGATAACCATTAGATACAGGTTTCCATTGCCAAGGATGGATGATATGATGGATTTCCTGAGCGGGGAAAAATATTTTTCAAAGATAGATTTGAAAAGCGGATACCACCAAATTCGCATGAGGGAAGGAAATGAGTGGAAGACAACCTTCAAAACAAATGAGGGATTATATGAATGTTTAGTCATGCCGTTTGGTTTGACGAATGCACCAAGTACTTTTATGTGGCTGATGAATGAAGTCCTGTGGGAGTTCATCGGAAAGTTCGTCGTTGTTTATTTGGACGACATACTGATTTATAGTAAATCAGAGGCTGAGCATTTGAAGCATTTGGCCATTGTAATGAGAAAGCTACAGTAGGAGAAGCTGTTAATTAATATGAAGAAGTCCTCATTTATGAAGACACAACTTATCTATTTGGGTTTTGTTATTTCGGCGAATGAGTTAAGGATGGATCCGGACAAGGTAGAAGTGATCAAGAATTGGTCATCACCGAGAAATATTTTTGAGCTGAGAAGTTTCCATGGTTTGGCTAGTTTCTACAGAAAGTTCATCAGAAATTTCAGTGGGATTAGCGCAACAATGATGGACACAGTGAAGAAGCGACACAAGTCTTTTCATTGGACAACAGAGGCTGAGAAGAGCTTCAATCTGCTGAAGCAGAAAATAACGGAACGACCAGTGTTGGTGTTGCCAGATTTTCTGAAGACATTTCAGGTGAAGTGTGATGCCAGTGGGTATGCCATAGGAGCAGTCTTGAGTCAGGATGACAGACCAGTTGCATATTTCAGCGAGAAGCTGGATGAAGCGAAATTGAAATACTCCACGTATGATAAGGAATTTTATGCTATCATACAGGCGTTGAAAAAGTGGAGGCATTACTAGATCCCAAAAGAATTTGTTTTGTACAGTGAAAATCATGCATTACAGTTTGTGACTCAACAGGATAAGTTGAATCAGAAACATGCAAAATGGGTAGAGTATATGCAAAATTTTACATTTGTAATTAAACACATTTCAGGTACTACTAACAAAGTGGATGATGCTTTGAGCAGGAAATGTTTGTTGTTGCAGGAGTTTCGGGTCAAAACATTGGGTTTTGAAAATCTCAGGGACATGTATGCAGGTGATGCAGATTTTGCAGAGGCATATGAAGCAACTGAGAATCCAGTTCTCAGAGATCGGAGCCCTTGGATAGATTATATGATCTAGGAAGGATTGTTGTTCAGAGGCAATCAACTGTGTATTCTGAAATGCTCCATGAGGGAGAATCTGTTAAAGGAGAAGCACAGTGGAGGTTTAGCAGAGCACTTTGGCCATGAAAAAACATTCGAGAAGTTGAGAGAATCTTATTTTTGGCCAGGGATGTGAGAAGATGTCAAGAGGTTCGTTGACAGATGCAGGATTTTCCATCATTCAAAAGGGAGAAAGTATAATGTAGGTTTTTATCAGCCATTGCCCATACCAGAGAGGCCATGGGAGGTGATTAACATGGATTTTGTACTAGGATTGCCGAGAATGAAAAGAGGTGTTGATTCGATCTTTGTGGTCACGGAAAGGTTTTCAAAGATGGCACATTTTATACCATGCCAGAAGACCAGTGATGTGAATCACATCGCAAATCTGTTTTTCAAAGAAATCGTTAGACATCATGGATTGCCGAAAAGTATAGTTTCGGACACGGACACTAAATTCATATGTCATTTTTGGAGGACACTATGGAAGAAGCTAGGAACTAATATGGTGTTTAGTTCTACTTATCATCCTCAGACAGATGGACAGACGGAAGTAGTCAACAAGAGTCTGGGATATTTGCTGAGGATCTTGGTGACAGAGCACCATAGTAGCTGGGACAATGTGTTGCCACAGGCAGAATTTGCATACAATGATTCAGTGAATCAGAGTATAGGTAAGATTCTGTTTCAGATTGTGTATGGCACACAACTGAGAGGATTTTTTGAATTGTGAGATTCAGAACAAACTGCGACTAGCAGTGCTAGCGCAGAAGAATTCGCTGAGGCGATGCAGGAACTTCACAGTCAGGTGAAGCAGCGACTGCAAAATTCAAATCAGGAATATAAGAACAGGGCAGATCAGCATCAGAGACAACTTCAATTTTAAATTGGCGATCTAGTTCTGGCGCACTTGAGGAAAGAAAGGTTCCTGAGGGGAACATACAACAAATTGAAGATGAAGAAAATCGGGCCATGCAGGATTCTGAAGAAATTCGGGGAGAACGCTTATGAAATTGAGTTGCCATATGGCATCGGTATATCTCCGACGTTCAATGTCTCAAACTTATATCCATATAAAGTTGGGGAAGTAAGAGATGGAGGTGATGAACAACCAGTGATCCAGTGGATGAAGAAATTACCAGTTGCAGAGAAGTCGCAGATGGAATGCATACTGGACAAGTGAGTGGGTAAGAAGACCAGGAGAAAAGAATACTTCTAGTATCTGGTCAAGTGGAAGAATCACCCAGTGGAGGATGCTAGATGGGAGACAAAAGCAGTGATACAGAAGTATGGATAGACTGTGTAGGATCTCATGCATAGGTTCCCATGAAAATTTTCAAGCCGAGGAGTATGATGCAGGAGCATCACCAACTCATCAAGCGAGCCAACACATCAAGCGGAGATCAGCTGGACAAACCAACCTAAATTTTTGAAATACTTTGGGATTGTTGCGCACGTCTTTAATGAAGACATTTATGAAGCACACTTTGTATATTGTAATGGACCTTGAGTGGATAGCTCACGTCCTTAGGTAGATGAGGCATTTAATAGAGTTAATGTTGTTAGATAACAATTTAATTCTAGATTTGATAGCTTTAGAGCGCAAGAGGGAAACGAGATATAGACACCCTCATTGTACATTGTAACATTATCGTAGGGAGCACTCAGAAGAGAAGAGCATGAAGAGAACACCCATGTACAGACATTTGAATTAATAGAAAGAGTTATGATTCAAATTCATGGCTTGTGTTATTCTCTGTGTATTCACGTTAATATGCTCATGAATGTTTGCTTTCTGTCATACATTTGATTTTATGTGTTGTGTATGTGATTTCATGGTTGAATTGAAGTCTGTGAGAACAAGGAGTTAGTTTCAATTGTTTCTCGATCTTGAACCAGAGAATTCCTGCAAGGAGTGCAGTTGAATCGTCCGCAAGGAGTGCGTTGACAAAAGGGTTCAGATAGAGAGAAATTTTGTTCTAAGTTCTTAGAAGTGCAGAATGGGCACCGGAGCCGTGTAAGGTGTGCGCAGGCTAGACGATGGCTCAGGGTTGCAATTCTAAGCAAAGGGATTGAAATATTTCTGCTACAGGAGTGTGCAGGATCGAAGACTTCATCACTTAGTCCTTGTTGAAGATTTGCCGCAAGGAGTGCGCGCAAGAGTTTCTTCCTGTGAGACTTGAAGTTGTGAAAGCTCAGGAAGGATAGGCCTTTGAGTTCATTGAAGGACAGGGATAGAAATGGTGCATGAATAGGTTGAGGGAAGAAATGCAGGTTGACGAACAAGTCTCATGGAGAGGTACTTCTTGTTCGTGGATTGGCGTAAGAAGAGGAGTGGACGGTCGAAATTCTCCGAGGAGATTTCGTGAAATTCCATGGATCATTGGATCTTGAGGGTGTAAGGAGGCTACAGTGCAGGGATAGAAAAGGTTCGAAGCTCAGAATAACAGGAGCCATCGATCGGGATCACGAGGAGCGTTGGTTCTACTCGTGGACCGACATATCGGGAGTTTGTGAGGAGAGATTCCAAATCTACGCAACGGAAGTTGCAATATAGTGAGAGGAGATATTCCGATAGCTACGTAAGCAGTGTGGGCCATGAGAGATAGTGGAGGAAATGTGGCATAAACCATTGGAGTTTCGACGTCTCGGGCAGCGAGAGTCGACAGGGATTTTATTTGGCCTCGCGAGTAGCGAAGTCGCGAGGTAGAAATATTCCGAGTATCAGCGTCTCAGACCTCGGAAGTCGAGGCAAGAGACATTTAATATCGCGAGAAGTGAAGTTGCGAGGGAACGAGATCGCGAGTTCAGTGTTTCGGTGTCTCATGTATCGGATTTGGGAAAGCCGAGCGCTTGGTGTCGCGAGTGACGAGACAATGATAGAGCGAAGTTCCGATAAGGGAAGAACGAAGTCAGCGTTGAATGGTGCATCGGGTCTCGGGGATTTGAGCACCCAGAGATAGACCGTGAGCTCGCGAAGCTGCGAGTTCCGATTTTCCCGACAAGTGAACAAAGGGGAAGTCGCAGGAAGGAACTGTGGGTGTAGATATTCTGATTGAGAGATAGAAGAGCATTGACGCTCTTCAGGCTGAGAAGAAAGAAGGTCCTGGAGGAGGCGGGCATGCTCCGAGGAGTGCGGTTGCCGTCATCTTCCTAAGCTTGTAAGGTGAACTCTCAACACATTAGGTGCACTCCTTGCACTTGGCTCATTCTTTGATGGCTTCTCTCTCGACTTTATGGAAAGGTTTAAGGCATCTCCATTCCTTTGTCATTGCACTTATTGTAAATCCTGCCTCCACCAAAATGTTCAGCAATTCTAGGATTCTTCTACACTTTCAACCGTGTAGTTCCTGGGTATGCTCATGCAAGTTCGATTCCCTCCTCGCAGAGTATCCCAAAGTATTCGATAACTCTGAACTATTCTTCTCTTGACCCAGTCTCTATATCCAAGGGACTTAACCACCTTGAAATTTCTCCTTGAGTCTGCAAATTAACCAGGTGTGCCCTCCTTATAGCTTCTCTTCTGAATCTACTGAGTTCAGACCCGCACTCCTTGCATTAGCTTACAAAGTTTCCTCTCTCTGTCGCGCACTCCTTGCACTTAGCCTAGAGAAAAAAACTTAACTCAACACACTCGTGGATAGAAAACTGTATCTCTATCCATGCAGATGATTTCTAACATCCATCTAGGATTCAAAAACATGTAAAAGACATTTATAATGCAACATCCATTGAACAGAAATGTAAAACAGGTAAAACTGCCATTTTTTTATTAATGGTAGAACGTCACTTTACAATGTTAGAGTCCAAGCTGCAACTAAGTCCAACTCAGATCAACCTCCTATCATCTAACCTCTGTAAGGTTCGACCAACTACCATCTAACCTCTGCTTTTCTTACAATACAAATATTTATACAAGAGGGGCTCAAATGGTGTCAAATCACCATCCCTAATGCTTATCGAAAGGCCAAATTACAATGATGTAAATTTTTCTCCAAATCAGACCCAGATCCATTTTTTCGTTAGCCTATTAATGGCGACCTTATCTCCAAATTGTGCTAAAGAAAGATTTGTCTCTTCCAGCTTGTCTTCAATTAATGCCTGGATCATGTCTTGGATTTGCAAGGAAAAAATGAGAGGGCGACCCGTCTCCTTCCTTGAATGTGCACCATGTGTGTTGATTATTTAGCGCATGTTGAGATGGAGTGATGCTCCTGCATCAGTATGGTACAGGATTGATTCTTAGTATGGTGTTGATATACATGGTTTATGGTTGAGTCTTATGGTACAGTTTATGGTGCATGGTTGATGCATGCTTTGGTATAGATGTTGGTGCATGGTTCATGCACTTGGTGTGATACAGGTTGTGGTATAGAGTTGATGTTTGGTATCATACGGGTTGATGGTTTGTTACATGCTTTGGTAGATGATTTGTTACATGGTTGAGACACATATCTCGTGATGGTTTATTGGTGATCTTGGTACATGCTTGGTAGATGTATGTGTTGGTGATGTTCGATATCTAGTTGTGACGTGTCTTTGGTATATGATCCATGTGAGAGGATCTGGTTGAGTATCAATATTCAATGTTGGACACATATCTACAACAACAAGGGTTCACGAAAGGAAATGCAAACAACAATCTCTACATAAAGGTAAATCAAGGTAGTATATTGATAATTGAAATTTATGTTGATGACATTATTTTTGGAAGTGATGATGATAGGATGAGTCAAAACCTTGCTAAAGACTTGCAAAATGAATTATAAATGTCATTACTTGGTGAGTTTTCATTATTTTTAGGACTCCACATATGCCAGAAAGATAAAGGTGTTTTCATCTCCTATACCAAGTATATAAAATAAATGTTATAAAAGTTTGGAATAGTAGATTGCAAGCCTGTAAGTACTCCCATGCGGACTAGTTGCAAATTGAACAAAGATGATAAATCCAAGGATGCATATGAGAGACTCCATAGATCAATGATTGGTAGCTTACTCTATGTGACAACATCGATATCAGATGTGATGAAAGAAGTCGGATAGGATGGAAGATTTCAAGAAACATCAAAGGAAACAAATGTTATGGAAGTAAAGATAATATTTAGATATCTCAAAGGAACAAAAGACTATGGATTATGGTATCCAAAAGGGAATGATCTATCTCTAGTTTCATACACACATGCATATTAGGTAGGAAGTGTTGATGATAGAAGAAGTACAAGTGGAGTATCCTTCTACTTAGGTGATTTTCTAGTATCCTGGTGGAGAAAGAAATAGTCTTCAATATCATTCTATATAGCAGAAGCAGCGTATATTGCAACATCAACATGTTGTACACAGGTTCTTTGGATGAAGCAAATTTTGCAGGACATACATGTGGAATATGATGATCCTATTCTAACATTTTGTGATAATACTGGTGCTATAAGTATCTCTAAGAATCCAGTGATGCATTCCCAGATGAAACACATTCTGATCAAGATTCACTTTCTATGGGTGGAGCAACCCCAAGAAAAAGTCATCATTTTCCAGTAATGTCAAAGGGGGAGAGAAAAATAGAGGCATGGAAAGGAAGAGAAGAGGCATGAATACGGGGGGAGCTATCATGAGAATGAGTGTTTTAAATGTATAATTTTTGTGTCTAAGTGTTTCGATCAATGCCAAAGGGAGATATCATTGAAAGATTAATTGTTGAAAGACTAGATGTTAAAAGATTGGTTTTCATTGATTTGTTGAAAGATTGGTTGTCATTCATGTCAAATTTTGAACAGGAATTTAACAAGTGTGTCAAAGAGAAGTAGTTGTAAACATAATTTAACAAGTTGGATGTCAATTTCATATTAAAGTAACTGTAAATAGAAGCTAACAAGTTTCATGTCAATGTAAAGTAGTTGTAAACATAAGTTAACAACATGCATGTGAGTTACATGTTAAAGTAACTTTAAACATAAGTTAACAAGTTTTTTGTGAGTCTGTAAACAAGTTGCATGTCAATGTAAAGTAGTTGTAAATAGAAGTTAACAACATGCATATGAGTTACATGTTAAAGTAACTGTAAATAGAATTAACAAGTTGTATGTGAGTCTGTAAACAAGTTGCATGTGAGTTGCATGTCATCATGAGATCCTCGTTAAAGAACAAAGAAGAGTCAATTAGAAAATCACTTATGTGAATACAAATTGTCATATTTGAGGCAATGAGAGGAGGTCAGCGAAGTCTAGTGAAGGAAGACGTTACAAGAGCCGAGCATACAGAGGAAATTTACAGACACAGGCTGCTTGTGTAAATCCATGGGTTTCAACAGGAAAAACATGGACATCCACGGGTTGTAGTCAAGAAAAATGTGGACATCCGTGAGTAGGAAGTGTACATTGGTCACAAACATGTGAGGAAAAAATGTTAAAGATCAAAGATATAAAATTGAGGTCAGCTACATGTTGAAGGTATGTGTTCTTGTGTATGTTAGGGTGTGTATTCTGAAAAAATCAGGAACATTTATGTCTTAGTGATTCATAAGCATTTGATTTGGAGAAATAATGTGTGGTTGTAGTATTGATGTGATATCAATACTTCCAACCACACATTAAAATCTCAAATGTGATTAAAATACCATTAATTTTGACCATTTCAAATAGGTGTATGCCTTGGGCGTAATTACAAAGATCCCTTATCATACTAACAATTCCACATTGGTCGAGAAAATAGCTGGTCTATAATACACACCAACATTGACTACAACTATCTCTACAAACTGGCAAGGTGACATAAGCCTTTGACTTGAAAAGATAGACCGCCAAGCATTAATGTGTCCAAGAGTCATCATGCTATCATATAGATGTAACTGAAATATCAAGAGTAAGTCAATAATTGCATAACTATAAGTTATGATATCGTATGCATGATGCAATCATATGTGAGACTGAGGATCACTACGTTGAAGTCCATTTTCCATGTAAAATTTCCCATCTTTGAAAGTATTCACGACCACAAATCCCATCAAATGGATGTTATCCCTTGATGATCTGATTGTGATTGTGCAACTTGTTCTTTGTGAAATTGTTCATGCAAGGAGAATATATGATTTATGATCAACCTGTGGTCCAGGATGTAGGACGTATGATAGACAATGTTGGACACCAATCCAAACACAACTTCATATCTTAGAGAGATTATATTATCATGCCAATTGCACTCCAAAGAAACCTAAAATTGATGTTGAGTTTAATGAGGGAGATGCAGGATATAGTGAGAAGAATGTTGATCCTTGTGAGAATAGGCATGACATATTCTTAATGGGATCATGCCAAGCTAGAAACAAAGGAAACCATGAAAAGAACAACATGGTTCTAAGGCATGTAGACACAGATGCACATGTGTTGAAGAAAAACTGCAGTTTATTTAATATAAAGACATGTGCTAATTTGACCAACAACAATTTTATGGTACTCGAGAGAATGTATCATTAACATTTTTTCACTTTCTCTTTCAAGATGAAGCCGACCTAAGGAGTGATACTTTATTAGAGAGAACATGAAATGTTGTAATTGTCAATAATAAGAATGACCAACAGGAGAACATTTGGTGACACTTCAGTATTGCGAGATTCTCATGGGAATGTTGTTTCAACAAATGATATGGGAATGACTTCTCACCCACTTTATCAAAGTGAAATCTACACGGTTATATTTCAACAAGAAAAATATTCTCACACATGTGAAATCTACACTCTTAAGAGGTTATTATTCAACAAGAAAAATTTGATCACACATTTAAAACATATGAACGAGTAAATATTTTTATTTACCACTTTTGTAGACACAAACATAAAAAAAAGGTGTCAAACAATGATATTTCCACCAAATGTTTTTTCTTAATGAAAAAAAATAGAGGTGTTTCAGCCAACGACTCTAATTGTTAACTAATTGGAACCACTCATTTAATAATTTAAAACAAGTAGCTGACAACCAACGGAAGGAGGAAAACAATTAGAGAGAGGTATGCTAGGATCTAACTTACATTTATTTTTTATCATTCATCCTCCATTCATTTTCATTTAGGGATTTGATGGTTTGTTGTTAGCAGGGGCGCTTTGCAAAGTGACAGAAGGAGTGAAGCAAAGATGAGTTGCAATGGTTCCCATGAGGTAATGAGTTTATTTTTTGAGTTTGTTATATTAAAAGTATAAAATATTTTAGTACTAATGATTTTTATGATATGCATATAAAATCCTTTTGGGTCACTATATTTGATGCATTCAAAGTACAACATAGTTTTCTTCTTTTTCATTTTGTACTTAGTTATTATATGTATGATGTTGAATTCCATCTAGAATCGTTAGAAACAATGTTGGTCTGAATTCTTGAAAGCATTCAAAATTTTTAAAACATGTATAAGAAGGTATGGAGTTACATTTAACAATAAATATTAAACTATTTGGCACTAGAAATAATTTATTCAATATGTTTTTGTTTTATTAGTTCATTACCATTGATACAATTTTCAATATAAAAGAAAATATCAAAACATGTAAATACTTTTCTTTTCTTTTATCAATTTCAATGTATTTTATTTATTTACTTTCCTTAGTTTAACTTTGATCAAATATTTACTCATTACAAAGAAAACAAAATATCATTTTTTTTTTCTTTATTTAGTTTAACTTTTCTTGACAACAACATTTAAAAGAAAAGAAAATATATTTGCACTTCATTATGTATGTTACTCTAACATAATTTTTCTAAACATTAACTAACTCTTTCGTTTACTTTAATTTTTCGTTTAGTTGTTTGACTTTAGCATTAGTACTTTTTTTTCACACAAACTCTTCACTAACTTTTGTTTTAGTTACATTCTATCCTTAAAACAAGAAATATGAAAATTACAAAGTTTCAAAAAATACATAAAATTAAATAATTAAAATCATACAAAGAAATTCATGTGTATACTTTTATGTTTTAGAGTCTAATGTGTTTCCATTTATAGAATTAAATCCTATGGTGACATTCTATCCTCTTCTCTCCTAGCCTCATAGGAGGTTGAGATGTTGGTATTGAAACATTCTTGTTTCGACATGAGCAAACCATTCTTTAACTTGGAGGAAAATTCATACATAAACACTTAGGCTCTAGTAACTATGTGGGAGGAATTCAAAATCATCATCAAGTCCCAATTCTACCCTATTATATATGTAGAGGACCAATGGATCAAATGGAATTACTTCAGGGAGAGGCATAGATACAATGTACAAGAGTACAACACTGAGTTCGGAAACATGGCCATTGTGTTGTGTATCTCTTTAAAGAACTCATATGTAATCCTCAAGTATCTTGGGGGTTTACACAATCATCCATGAAAGAAGGTCATTCTCTT
>ML785830.1:127135-159016 GCA_009831015.1 Picea engelmannii | reverse complement strand
TAGATACAATGTACAAGAGTACAACACTGAGTTCGGAAACATGGCCATTGTGTTGTGTATCTCTTTAAAGAACTCATATGTAATCCTCAAGTATCTTGGGGGTTTACACAATCATCCATGAAAGAAGGTCATTCTCTTCAAGCCAAGAAAAATGGATGAGGCATGTGTATAGGAACAATACATAGAAAATAGAGGCTAAAAGAAGGAGTATCCAAGTGGTTCAAAGTATAAAGAACATAAAGAAACTTCCAAGGAGGGGGAAAAGAGGTGGAAAATGGGAAAATATAAGAAGAAAAAAAGCACTACACATAAATGCAAAGATACTAGAAACAATTACAATCATTTCAACATCAATGGCCACATTGATGAAAATTGTTGGAAACTGCATCGAGAGTTGAACCTGAAGAAGTACAAGATTGATAGAAAGAAAAGTAACCTTCTAACCACATATTTGAGAAATCATGTGGAAAGTAGCTCAGATGTGAATGGAAATATTTTCTGAACATATGTATAGAACGAGGTGAATTTGAGTATCCTTCATCACTAGGAAGAGAAGGATATGACCAAACCCTTTCACATCAAGATTTATATCAAGAAGGCCAAGGTAGATGTTATGTTTGATTCGGGTTCACATGTTAATCTAATACCAGTGTATCTAGTCAACAAACTTGGATTGGAGGTTGACGATCATTCTATCCCCTATCCATTAGGTTGGGAAAACAAGGATGTAGAGATCAAGGTAGAAAAGTAGTGTAAGAATAAATTTATTGTAAGTGATGATTTTATAAATGAAGTATGATTAGATGTAGTTCCATTGGATGTATGTGGACTAGTGTTTGGAGGCCCTACATGTATATGAGGGATGCCATCTTCATGTGGAGAACCAATCACTATTGCCTCCTCAAGGAAAAGGAATCCTTCATCATCAATGCACACAAAGGAATATAAAAAAATTTACAAGTAAGTGCCAATCAAGCTAAGGAATTGATTAGTTCTAGCAAGAAATATGTTTTATTTTTTCTAAGAGAAAATCAGTCTATTGAAGTGTCATTAAAAGTAAAGACATCCCTCGAAGGGTGTACTAAAGAGAAGAAACATAATTTGGAGAAGTTTCTATAGGCATATAGAGGAGAGTTCCAGAGGCCTAAAGGGATATCACCTAAGAGGGAAGAGGACCATGAAATCGAATTATTTCCAAACTCCCCCTTGAAAAATATTGGGTTGTATAGATATTTAGTTATGGAAGAAAATGAAGTAAAGAAGCAGTTGCATCAAATGTTGGATCAGGGTGTGATTCAACCAAGCACCTCACCTTCTGGGTTTCCCATCATAATTATACCCAATAAGGATGAGGCTTCGAGAATGTGTATTGATTACATGGAATTGAACAAAATTGCACTGAAGAATAGGTACCCTCTGCCCAATATCGATGATTTTTTGGATGGGCTATAGAATGCTAAGTAATTCACTAGCATGGATTTGAAATCATCATATCACAGGGTATGATTAAAAGAGGAATATACTTGTAATACTTCCTTCAAGACACAAAATGGTTTGTATGAATGGTTGGTTATGTCATTCAATTTAAGAAATGCACCAACTACATTTACGATACTAATGAATGATGTTTTATTCCCTTATCTAGATTCATTTGTTATTTTTTATTT
This sequence comes from Picea engelmannii, assembly GCA_009831015.1. NCBI lineage: Eukaryota > Viridiplantae > Streptophyta > Pinopsida > Pinales > Pinaceae > Picea > Picea engelmannii. The sequence continues at coordinate 157,349 of ML785830.1, read as the reverse complement.
GGGTGATATACTAGTTTATAGTGATACCTTGGAGGATCACATCTCAAATCCTACGCAAGTGTTAGAGACACCGGAGAAGCACCAACTAGTGGCCAATATCGAGAAATGTGAGTTTACTTAGTAGTCTTTGGTGTATCTAGGGTATGTGATAGGTGGAGGAGAGCTCAAGATAGATCCTATCAAGATGGGTGCCATCATGAAATGGCCAGTTCCTACAAATTACACAAAGGTTAGTAGCTTTGTTGGGGAAGCATAAGAAAAAAAACAATTATTTCCCTTTTTAAATTTTATCCCCCAAAATATTTTTATAAATTAATTGAATTGCTTGCCCCCTTCTCGTCACATGATTAATGATTATTATTATTATTATTTATTTATTTTCATTTTTAGTTTTTATCTAAATATATAATTTTTTATCACAAGTATCAGTTAGACCTAGATTTTATTTTCCTAGGTTGGGCGACATTTTATTAGGGAAATTGTTTTAAATCTTTCTCATCACAATATTCATTCTAAGGCCATCTAGGTTTATTCATTTATTATTTAACAACACAAAGTTCCCTTCGAGATGCACTAGTTTCTCCAAGGGTGCCACTCACCTCATGATGTTTCCCTTGCGCAGTGTGCCCTTCAGGACACACTACATACTCCAAGGGTTCCACTCACCTCTTTCCATTTTTCTTGCGTGACGTGCCCTTCAGGATGCACTATGTGCTCCAAGGGTTCCACTCACCTCTTGAATGACTTGGTAGACATAAGAAAACCCTAGAGTCAATACTCCGCTAGGTGATCTTGTGGGAGACTAAGGGCCTCTAAGGAATAAGGCCCCTGCCTTATTGTGTGCCCCTTAGAATCATCGTGAGAAAATATCACAATTTTCCCTCACGACATCGTGGGTCTTCTCGATCTAGGTAGTCATTAACCTACAGTTCGAGCCACAATGGGAGTGCTAGTAGGTTCTGGTAGTGTTGTTGTCCACACCTTTCCCTCAACGTCTCTGGTAGTCATGCGTGACCACTCTACTCCACATGTGAGTTCGATCGGTAAGCTATCGTCAACCTGCATCATCAACGAATCATGTCAGAAATGAGATCCATAATCATAACATCTAATCAGATGAACATATGTCATATAAACAACAATAAAACCCAATAGTCCACTCTCTGACTCAATCCGAAGTCCAAGGGTTTCATCAATGCCTATGCATCCTCGAGATCCAAAATCCTTCACACTCAGGAGAACCAAGTCAATAGCACCTGTCTAAGTCAATACAGTAAAATAACGTATAATCACATCCATAATGCCTCATAATCATAATCAATGACCAATAATATAATAATTTGGATCAGTTGCAAGCAAGTGTTCTCAAGAATAAGTTCATGCATTGTCCGCAGGAGCGGGATGTTACATACACCCCCTCTTGGTCTAAAATTCGTCCTAAAGTTTCACAGTATATGAGTGTCAAAAAATGTGTATCACAATATCATAAGCTTCTCTATTAAACACACAAAAAAACTGTTGGTGCATATCATATGCGTCCTCCCAGGTCGTCGAGTGTGGACTATAGTTCTCCCACTAGACCTTGACCTAATCTATTGTTTGATGCCATAGTGGTCGAATGCGATGATACATGATGAAGATCGGCTTAGTCATGAGCGCACCCTCATTCGACACCTGGAAGGTGCTCAATTAAAACATGTGTAGGATCACTAATCATAATGTCTCAAACAAAGATGTGAAATACATCGTGCATACGCCTCAAGAATTAGGCAAGGCTAGTCAATACGCCATAGGCCTCTCCTTTCCACAATATCGTAGGTTACCAAGAACCTAGGAGATAGTTTAGCACCTTTTTCCAACTTGATCTAACTCTTATGTGGTTCAGCTGGAAGAATACTCGATCACCACATTGTAACTACGACCGTCATGACGGGCATCGACATAACTCTTTTGTCGATCCTATGCTTCCTTGGTTGTTTGTCTTAGTTTTCATTTAATATTCCATTTCTTGGATTTCTTTTGGTCCCACAAGGACCCTATCCTCAAGTCGATCCCAACTCAAAGGCGTCTAACATGGTTTCCCATATAGAAACTCGCAGGGCACCATATTAATGGTGCTTTGTTAACTGTTGTCAAATCCGAATTCTACCAGGGGCAAGAATTCTTCCCAATGTTTATGTTGGTCCATCACGTATGCACAACATGTCTTTCAATATTTGGTTTGTTCATTCGGTTTGCCAGTCTATCTTTGGGTGATACGCAATACTAAATTTAAGTTGGGTTCCCAAGGGCTCTTGGAAACTAGTCCAAAATCATCCAGTAAACACCGATCCTCGATCAGATATAATCCTCTTAGGAATGCCATGTATACTCACAATATCACCGATGAAAAATCTAGCTATGTTAGGTGCTTGATACGTCGTACACACATGAATAAAATGAGAAATTTTTGTCCGAGTGTCGAATATTATGAAAATCGAGTCATGTCTCCTTACCGTCAGTGGAAACCAAACAATGAAATCCATCGAAATAACCTCCCATTTTGATTCTGGAATAACGTGCAGCTGTAGTAATCCTGTTGGATTCCTATGTTCAGCCTATACTTCTTGACATTCTGGACATCTGGCCACATAGTTGACTATGTCTGCCTTCATTCCCTTCCATAAGAATAAGGGCTTAAGGTTTTCCCTCATCTCTGTGACTCCAGTGTGAGCCATGTACACTACTCTGTGAGCCTCATTTAGGATTAAAATCCTCAACTCGTCATTCGGTGGTACATAAATCCAATTTTTAAACCTCAATAATCCATCATCGTCAAACGTAAATCCTTGAAATATTGGTAACATCATTGTGTTTTGTCCGATAAAATCCTCGACCTTTTTGTACCAGTCATCGTCGCGTTGTAAAGTTAGAATCATTTCATGTAGATTCATTTGAAGAGGCAACATAGAAAAGATGTGTGGTCTACGAATCAATTCATCTACCACTCAGTTCATTGTTCCTTTTAGCTAAGTAATCTTGAAATTGTACCTGCTAAGCAATTCCGACCAATGTCGATGTCGCGCGTTTAGGTCGCTTTGTGTAAATATGTGTTTTAGTCCACAGTGGTCCATCTTTAGTTCAAAATTTCATCAGAAATCCGCCTAAGTCTTCCTTGGATGCATCAGTGCATACCAAGAAGTCTGCATCCATGATAGGGACCTTTAGTATCAGTGTCGTTGTCAACATCTCCTTGATCCTCCGAAATGATTCCGCGCATTTCTCGGTCCCAATAACTTCTTTTTCTTCTTTTGCAATTCCGTGATTGGATTTTCTATCTTCAAAAATCCCTCAACAAACCATCAATAATATCCTACTAAACCCATGAAGCTATGCACTTCCAGGACATTAGTCAGTGCGGGCCATTCCATAATAGCCTCAACCTTTTCTAGATCCATGATGATACCTTCACCCGAGATGACATGACCTAAGCAGTGAATATTTGATTGATAAAATGAGCATTTGGACAATTTCCCATATAATTTGTGCTCTTCCAGACAATGTAGTACAAAGCGCAAGTTCTCATCATGCTCCTCCATCGTCTGAGAGTAAATCAAAATATCATCAATGAATACTTGGATGAACTTGTCCAAGTACTCATAGAACACCCCGTTCATCAAACTCATAAATACCCATGGGACGTTTGTTAGTCCAAATGGTAAAATAGTCAACTCATAATGTCCAAACCTTGTCTTAAAGGCATTCTTAGGGACATCCTCCTCCTTGATCTGTAACTGGTGATACACTGATCACAAATCGATCTTGGAAAACATTGTCGCACCCTTCATATGATTGAACAAATCATCAATCCTTGGTAACGGATAATGATTCTTGATTTTTTACGTGTTCAATTGATGATAGTCAATGCATAGTCTCCATGACCCATCTTTCTTTCGTATGAAAATAACAGGCACGCCCCATGGTGACACACTTGGACGTATAAGTCCTAGTTCTAGCAACTCCTTCAGTTGCATTCTCAACTCATGTAACTTTGGGGTCGACATCCAATAATGTGTTCTAGCTATCAGTTCAGTGCCTGGTTTTAGGTCTATGGTAAACTACAATTCCTTCTCTGGTGACATCCCAGGTAACTCCTCTAGAAAAACGTCTACAAACTCTCTTACCACCGGTAGGTGTTCTAGACCTTCCGCTACTCCTTTTTCATTCAACACAAGGATTGCATAAAGATTACATCCCTTGCACATGCTCTTCCGTAACTGCAAGGAAGAGATAAATCTCAGGGAAACTCCCCGGTTTCGACCTACAATCACACGTATTTGTCCCTCATCATCGACCAAGCTCAACCATTTCGTCTTATAGTTGAGTATCACCTCATGTGATTCCAACCAATCCATACCGATCACGACGTCATAATATCTTAAGATCATGACGTACAGGCTGGCCTGGTGATAAACTCTCCCAGGTTAAGGGTACAATCCATAACCCTTCCTCCAACCTTTTTTTTGGCTCCCTAAGCCATCTCTACAAAGTTAAACTCAACTTGTTTGACTAACTTTAACTTAATCCTTTTTAGCGTTGGACCAGAAATGAAACTCTCGATAGCACCAGGATCTATCAAATACTAAGGGTCTGGTCAGCGACAGTACCTGACGTCTCGAGAGCAGTCGACTGGTGCTCTTCTTGGCAGTTATTCACCGCTGCATGAATCCGATGGGCGTTGACAAAAAATCCCATGGTAGTGGGTCCGGCTGATCCAGATGCTTCGGCCCTTTCCTCTGGGTAGTAATACTAGTAATGTGGCTCCCAACAATGCAACATACCTTCTTTGGTCCAGTAATCTTTGTACCTGAAGTAGAAGCCAAATTCCAACAATAAGGCTAAACTTGAACTTCTTGACCTTAAGTTTCTGGGTAATTCAGTGCGGAGTGTACCGAAGTAGCTCCAAAACAGGCATCATACTCAGGAACCATGCGAATGCCCTGTCGCAAGGCATAGAACTCATTGAGATGATGCTCAACGAATTCCTTATAAATATACCTCTCCTGGAACCATTCCTTGAACAGTTCCCATGACACGTCGTCAAAGGCCATGTTCAAATGTGGCAGGAGTTTCTTCCACCAAAGAAGAGCACTCTCCATCAGTTGAAATACCACCATGAATACCTTCATGTTGAAGGTCAAAATTGCTAAGTGTGAAGCACAATACCTTTCTCTACAACCGTGCCTCAATGACACAACCGTCTGTGACACTCGTGAACTCGAGATCTCAACTCTCCCAAGTTCTCGGTGGATGCTACGGTGCTTTGGGGACCCTCAGGTGTACAGGTGCCCTCGCCTCATCTAAGTATCGATGGTGAATCAAAGCCTTAGAAAATCTCTCAGAGGACCCTCGTCAGACCATCATCATCCCTTAGATAAATCGAATCCAACCCAAGGGTTTGTTCCTCGCCCTTGGGGGCCAGACTCTAAGGGCGCGGACACATTTGGAGGCATCGTACTTCCTTCCACGACACCCCGTTATGAATCTCTACAGTGTCATCTAACCGTGCTTATCCCAAAGGAAGATTAAAGTTTTAATTAGAGTTAGGTTAAGACTCAAGGGTTTACTACAGTGGAAAGCATGGAGATCCACAGTCGCAGAGTGTAACCCACTATGATACCATGTGTAACGATCCCTATCGTTACGACTGCCAGCAAATAAAAAGTGTAATTTTTTTTTTGTTTTTAGGCAAGAAGGAAATGATGATAATAATTAAACAACTCAACTCGACAAGGGTCACCACACATGCATATCAGGAAATAGACCGCAACGACTCAATGCACGAGTACATCAGGAAACTGGATGGAACATGCAATAAACCAAGACATAAAAATGACTACCCGCCCAACACAAGCAAGACAACACCTACAAGCTAAAGGACAAGATTGACTAACCTGACACAATGGCTTTACGACCAACAATTGGAAACCTCTACGACATGAAAGACCTACCGCGTTAAGGCATAAAAACCAAGTGCCAACATCAATCTCAATGAACAATACCCACATCGGAAAGCACAGACTAAAGCCAGGTTATCATTTGCATCTGCCCATTAGGGCGTGCAATGATCCCCTCATCAAGAATCATGTCATTGCCAGGTGATAGGTGTGACAATATTCCTACCACAACCTAACCTATCTGGACCACAGACTCGAGACAAAACCAATGCGCTAGGATACTGAAACAACTGACAAGAAGAAAATACCCACACACCCCAGCAACAAAACGACAGGATGCAAGATGATATCACTCGATTTAAATTGCATGAATGACCAAAGGATGCTTGCTTCCTACAAGGAAACCTGTAAGGTGAAACGACTATGACCAACCACCCCTTGTAGCTCCACCTAAGGCATAAGGTGCATAATTTCCCAATCTATATTAGCTATTAATGGTTTTAGTTGATAATACTACTAGTCTCTCGACCATTAATCTTGCACAAGAAGATCTACAGTTACGCCAATAACCAATATGTCTAACAGTTCTATTAATCCAACATTTACAACTGTGTCCACCAAATTCTTAATTAACCAAAGAATTTGCTTCCATGAACACAATAAGTGGCTGTAAAAAAAAAATATTATGTCCATCAATACTATCAATTGAAACGCTTCTTAGCCATGGAATCAAGGTCCAACATTAGTTACATTAGAGGGATATAGATTTAATGAGTGATCACACAGTGTGTTCACCCTATGATATCACTGACCATTCAATAAGTGAAATCGAATATACGTTGTCCATAAAATTTATGTCTACAAAATTTCTATCAAAAGAAATCGCTATATAATTTTACTCTGCCACACCACAAATAAAATCATTGCAATCAATATTATTGATCCGAAATCGGATCCAGAGGCTTGACAGGGCTTAAAAATGCTCAAAAATGAAAGTGCTCTGAATGCGATGAAACCAGCGCCATTGCATCCTTCTCGTCAAACGGGCTCTGTATGCGAAAGTTATCGCATTTTGATCGAAAGCCCAAACAGGTAAAAAGTCAAAGGTCAACTGGTCAAAAAGTCAACGCTGATGTGAGCATGACATTAGCATGCTGACTGTGCAGGGGATGACCTGGCAGCTTCTAGGGAGGACATGTGGCAGAGACACAATGGGTCATGTAGCTGATGGTGGACCAACTGTTGATTGACACATTGCATGCAGTAGGCAAATGGGGTGGTGCCACATGGCCCAGGCATGGACTGCCACATGGCACCCCGTCATTGGGTACTATGTTTAGTAAAATGTTTGAATCTCATGGGGTTCAACCCTGCGACCTGGTTGTAGGGAAAATTCTTTGGTAAAGCCCAACCAACAATGCGCCATGTGTGAATCTTGTGTATGAAAGCCAAACTTTAAATATAAAAAGTGAATGTTGTAATGGCGCAAAAAGGAGGGGGCTGGGGCTAAGCCCCAGCCCGTGGTCGCGTAACCCATAAAACCGAGGGCGCGGGCACTGTGTGCAACTGTTGGGAGGTTTGTTAGCTTGGATCCCAGTCATATCTTCCACCCGATAGAACCGGGGGCTATCCTGACTAAAAGGGCATGGGTAAATGGTTAAGCTGTGGATTTATGTAGAGCCACCGAACCAGGAGCCAGGGAAATGGGGGCCAACGCACAGCCCTATGGGCTGGCGCTTAGCCACATCATAGCCATATGACAGAGAACAAGGGGGCGTGCACTGGACGAAGGGGGCTTATGCCCAAATTTATATTCCAAGTGAGTTGTATGCCAAAGTTCTTGGAATTTTAATGTTTAATGCTTGTTATTATTGGATTTTCTCCATTTTTGGGATATATTGGGCATTTTTGGAGCCCAAATTTTGGGAGGAAGTTGGAGATGAACAACCAACTTAAGATCTATATAAACCAGGCATGTTTGAGGCCATGAGGGGCAGTCAGAGCAGAGTTATGCCGAAGAGAATCCAAGCCAAAGCCATTTTTATGCAGGGAAGCTTTTGAGGAGCAGATGTTGTCGGATCATTTCTGGGAGCTCCAAACGTCCGTTTTGTGTGCCGTTTTCTTTGCAGGGTTCTTGAGATCTAGAAGAACATGACCGGATCGGTCTTGTAGCCTATTGGCACTGCAAAGATGTACTTTTGAGATTTTGAACAGAAATAAAGAAGCCTCCCCCACAGAGACAAAGGCCCGAAGACGTAGGCAAAAGTTGTGCCAAACTCCGTTATCAATCTGTGTGTTATGGTTTGTTGTCTATTATTTCATTTCAGATATACATATGTGTATATGTATGTCATAATTCATCTTCTTTCCCCATTGTTTTACTAAGTTTGTCAAATGGTTAATTAAAGCATGCAAAATTAAAACTCAACCATAGTCATTAAAAGATCTGACGGATCAAGTGGTATCATAGCTAGTTGACGTTTGGATTTGAGTTTTGCATGTTAACCAAGGAAAAGCTACAATGTGGTGAAGGCGAGCTTGTTGCAAAGAATCCATTAATTGGATTGAGAAAGAGAGCTTCTCACAACGAGAAGATGGCATCGGAAGAAGGGATTTCTCAAGATGAGAAAGAATTCTGGAAAACATTCCATGCTATGTCGGAGATGGTGAAAGTTTTGTACGCGGATTACGTGGAACGAAAGAGACCAGTTTTGGGTGAAACTTCAAAGGGAAAAAGTGAAGAGGAAGAGGACCATCCTCACATTCCTCCTTCACCTCCATCAACACCTCCTTCTTCTCCTTCTTCTTCAAGTTCAAGTTCTAAATCTAATGGAAAGAAAAATGTTCATAAGAATAAGAATGAAATGCCATTGTTAAAACTTGATGTAAAATTTGAGTTTCCCATATATGATGGTGAAGTAAATGCATAAAAACTTGATAATTGGATTAGGAAGATGGAGGTATACTGCAATGTGCAATAGATCAAAGATGAGGCCACACAAATTAAGTTGGCATCTTTGAGACTTGCAGGTACAGCTCTTATTTGGTGGCAAAGCAAGCTGCAAAAAGGAACAGAACATGTGGGTAATCTATTTCCATCATGGAAGAGTTTCATTTCTTCACTTAGGAAACAATTCTATCCTTTGGGTTATAAAGAAAAAGAAATAATTGAATGGCAATCTTTAAAACTAAGAAAAGGACAAATAGTGCAAGAATACACCGATGGATTTCGAAAAATGGAATTAATGTTAGATATCCCTTTGCAAACACAAGAAACTCTTATGAAGTATATAGGAGGTTTACCTGCACATATTAGAAACATTTTTTTCATGTTTGGACCCACTAACCTTGATGAGGTTTCTGTTCAAGCTACGTATATTGAAGCCGGGAAAGCATGTGTGTCAGGGAAATTGTCATCTTCAAAGAAAGAAGACAAGAGGAAAAGGCATGGAAATAATGCAAATGCAGTGACAAGGAAGGAAGGAAAGCCCTCTTGCAAGCATTGCAAGAAAGAGGGACATGATGAGGACAGATGTTGGCAGTTGCATCCCGAGAAGAGGCCAAAGTGGTTCAAAGAAAAGAAGGGAATGCAAACAGTGGCAACGGCATCAAAACCCACAGACTTGGGATCGGATTCAGGTGATGAGTCAAAGATTTCATTGGTTGGTATGATAGGTAAATATGGTAAAGACATTGATTGTAGAAGCAAGTTTTTTCATATAAGGGTAATCATGCGACACACTAAGATAGACACATTAATCGACAGTGGATGTCAATCTAATCTAATCTCAGAAGAATTGGTTAAGCAATTGGGGTTAAAAACACAACTACATCATAAGCCTTACACACTTAAATGGATAAGCAATCATCATCATATGCACATAACAAATCAGTGCACAATCAAATTTGCAATTTCATCAAAGTATGTGGATGAAGTAACATGTGATGTAGTGTCGTTAAGAGAATGTGGAATGGTCTTAGGTAGCCCATATTTATCTAATCGTAAGGCAATCTTCTACAGGACAAAGAATCAATATCAATTCACTAAAGCAGGTCAGGATTATGTGGTTCATGCTCATCATGTTAAAGAAAATACAACACTTCAAACAATGGAACAATTAAAGAAGGCAATGCAAGCAAGCAACAAACCAATAATTGTTTCAAATGAAGTAATCGATCTTAAGCAAGAACAAGATATGATTGTTGAATGGAAAATCAATCATAAGTTTCTTCAAGATAAGCTCATTTCGTCTTCTTGATACTTTCATTAGCAATGTTTTCTACATGGACGATAGTGGCTTCAGTAAGATGTAACAGGGTTCAAATGGCTAACAATATACTTTCAATTGTCATGATTGTGTTACAATTGATCTTGATGAGACAGGTGCACAGGACAGAGTTCAGAGACAAAAGACAAGTTGGGTGGCCTATCCCGAGCTTGTTGACTGGTCAGTAACCTTTTGGGGACCAAAAGGTCTTTTTGTGGGCAGGTGTGATCCGAAATCAGATCCAAAGGCCTGACAGGGCTTAAAAATGCTCAAAAATGAAAGTTCTTTGAATGTGACGAAACAAATGCCATTGCATCCGTCTCATCTTCCTGATTCCAACGGTATATTTACTTCGTCAAACAGGCTCCGTATGTGAAAGTTATCGCATTCTGATAAAAAACCTAAACATGTACAAAGTCAAAGGTCAACTGGTCAAAAAGTCAACACTGATGTGACCATGACATCATCATGATGACTGTGCAAGGGATGACGTGGTAGCTTCTGGGGAGGACATGTGGAAGAGACACAATGGGTCGTGCAGCTGATGGTGGACCAACTGTCGATTGACACGTGGTGTGCAGTAGGAAAATGGGGTGGTGCCACGTGGCCGAGGCGTGGGCTGCCACATGGCACCCCGTCATTGGGTACTATGTTTAGTAAAATGTTTGAAGCTCATGGGGTTCGACCCCACGACCTGGTTGTAGGGAAAAGTCTTTGGTAAAGCCCAACCACCAATGCGCCATGTCTGAAGCTTGTGTATGAAAGCCAAACTTTAAATATAAAAAGTGAATGTTGTAATGGCACAAAAAGGAGGGGGCTGGGGCTAAGCCCCAGCCCGTGGTTGCGTAACCCATACACCCGAGGGTGTGGGAACCATGTGAAACAATTGGGAGGTTTGCTATATTGGATCCCGGTCATATCTTCCACTCGATAGAACTGGGGGCTATCCCGACTAAAAGGTTGTGGGTAAATGGTTAAGTCGTGGATTTATGTAGAGCCACCGAACCAAGATCCAGGGAAATGGGGGCTAGCGCACAACCCTATGGGCTGGCGCTTGGCCACATCATAGCCATATGACCGAGAATAAGGGGGCGCACGCCAGACGAAGGGGGATTATTCTCAAATTTATATCCCAAGTGGGTTGTATGCCAAAGTTCTTGGAATTTTATTGTTTAATGCCTATTATTATTGGATTTTCTCCATTTTGGGGAGATATTGGGCATTTTTGGAGCCCAAATTTTGGGAGGAAGTTGGAGATGAACAACCAACTTCAGATATATATAAAACAGGCCTGTTTGAGGCCATGAGGGGCAGTCAGAGAAGAGTTATGTTGAAGAAAAGCCAAGCCAAAGCCATTTTTATGCAGGGAAGCTTTTGAGGAGTAGACGTTGTCGGATCATTTTTGGGAGCTCCGGACGTCCGTTTTGTGTGTCATTTTCTTTGAAGGGTTCTTGAGATCTGGAAGAACATGACCATAGTATTCTTGTAGCCTATTGGCACTGCAGTGATGTACTTTTGAGATTTTGAACAGAAATAAAGAAGCCTCCCCCACAGAGACAAAGGCCCGGAGACGTAGGCAAAAGTTGTGCCAAACTTCGTTATCAATCTGCGTGTTATGGTTTTATGTCTATTATTTCATTTCAGTTCTGCATATGTGTATATGGCTGTCATAATTCCTCTTCTTTCCTCATTCTTTTACTAAGTTTCTCAAATGGTTAATTAAAGCATGCAAAATTAAAACTCAACCATAGTCATTAAAAGATCCGACAGATCAATTATGGAATATAAAATTACTTCACAGGAGGTCTCTACCTAACATCGCGTCGCTGACTAATGGATATGAATTAAGGGAAACTACTATCATCCACAATCTAGCTGTCAATGGGTGACTATTACTACACTTGTTGTCAATTATCAAGCTGTCTAAAAGTTAATATATGGTATATTAATATGAAATTGTAATCTATTATCCTAATATTGTTGGTTTATAATGATAACGGTGACATTAAATAAACACCAACTTCTTTTGTAATTAATGAGAGATTAATCGAAAATTATTTAACGTTGTCCAATAATGGAAACACTCAACGACTATCAATCAAAATCATATATGTTTATTAAATCGCTTCATATACCAACTCAGTATCTGATTAATAAAATCATTAAATAATCAATATTAATCATTGTCAATATGCTATTGTCTTCAATAATGAAACGCCATCCAGAATTGTTGTGCCTATAGCATTATGAAGGTTGTCGTGTAAGTTGATGCAGGAGCATCGCTCCAACTCAGCATAAGTGCCAACTAGCCAACACATCCAGCGCACATTCATGAAAGGCAGAGGCATAGCCCTCTCATTTTTCAAAATTTGAATTTGAATTTAATGTTGTAAGGCTAATAGAGACCAGATCATGCCTTTGTACAGGTAGTGGTTGAGGTTTCCTTTAATGGTTACCAGCAGCTAAGTTCATATTAGTCAGGTCTGCGACTTCCTTTTGTGTAATGTAGACGTAGGAGTAGGAGCCGCTCTGAGATAGCTATAACACAGAGGTGGTGGATGAGGATAAGCTCAAGAGAGTCCTCTTTTATAATGAGTCTCTCAAGGAGTAGAGGAGAAAGGGATAATAGGAGAATTCTTAGGTAGTGAAATCTCGAGGTAGAGAACTGAGACTCGGGAGTAGTCCAGTTTTTGTAAAAACACATTTCTATAGACATTTGGAGATTAATACAAAGAGAAGTTTTTCCTGCCCATGAATTGTCTGTGTATGTTTATGCATTTGAATGTCACTTGTATGCTGTAGATATAGGTTATAGATAGTTTTCACTATCTGTTTTTGAATTTCTCAGTTTCTATCTCTGTTCTTTAGGCTGTGCAAGGAGTGCACAACAGAACAATGGAAGTTCTGTAGCCAGCACAAGGAGTGTGCATCTGAGATCCGATGAGTTAGAAAGAACGCGCAAGGAGTGCACACTAGAAAGATTCACAGACTCAAGGAAGAGCCTCAAGGTTGCTGGACACCTTGGAGGATGAACTATGCAGGGGACGACACAGAGAGAAGAGACAGAATATCTGAAGATTTTGTAGAAGCTCTGCCAGGAGGGCATTGAGCGAGTGCATAGAGTGCACCAGAGAACTCTTTCAGGTTTTGAGAAGAAGGTGAAGTTTCATAGGAAAGACGCTCACAGGGTTGCAAAATACTCTGTTGTCTCAGCAAGGAGTGCTTGAGCAGGAGGCTGCCAAGAGGGCACCAAGTTTCCCTTTGATTATCAACGATGACATTTCTATCGCAACGTAACACACATTGAACAAAGTTCCTATATGAAAAGAACTCCACATTCTAACATTTCCCTTTAGTCCTAATGTTATGCTAACATTCATATATATATCTATGTATTATATTATGCTTAGGACTATATTAGGCTTAGGACTTATGATCCTAAACTCCCCCCTAACCAATAAGCTTATATACTTGCGCACAAGGTTAAATCTCATTTGACTTTTGAAATAAAGCTTGTATACCATGCATAACGTAATGGGGTCAGGAGTATACACCTTAGTGAATGTTATTGTCTTAACATAAGGTATTTGACATTACTTTTCATGGCAAAAGTCATCGAACGAATCCCTTGTAGTTAATGGTTGGGTAAATATCTTCCAGTCATCATTGACATAAAGGTTTTGGTTAACAAAAATTCACTCTAACAATTCTTTTAAATCTACCTAAACTGAACGATACCTCAACTGAATGATGTACTAACTGAACTAATAGAAGTTAGAGTTAAATGTTTCTAGTTGGTCGTGTCATGAAGGAACTGCTCTTTACTTCATATTCTTTTAATGTGAAAGGAAAGGTTCTTTCCAGACATGAGTTAAGCCTCTGAACCAACCATTAATGGAGGCCCTGTGCGTGCGAAAAATGATGGTTATCACCTGACCCCTCATCCAATATGATCATGCCAACTCTGCCCCATCACATGGCTAGATCCTCCCTTTGTACCACCAACATTTACTTTGTGTAGTAAGATCTCTTTAGGGTTAGATGGGTCTCTTTCATCATTCGTCAAGTTTTGCAAAATAACTCTGCATTTTTTTCTCAGAGAGGGGGAAATCGGTAGCTTGGAGGTTTTTATCTAGTGGGAGCAGGCATCCCTACTCAACTGCCTAGTTAAGCTCACAATGTTCCTGTATTTTTACAAAGTTGGATGGAACCCTCAATTTTCGTTATAGTGGAAGAAAACTTTACTGAAATTCTTATTATGATTTTTAGTAATAATTTTCCTATGGTTGTTTCTCTTATCATAAGCCCCTGTACTATTCTCACTTTTGGGGAGGTAGTATTCATTGGTGTTTAATTCCAAACCCTTTTGGAACCTTATCGATACCCCTCTTTTGTTCCAGTTTCTACACTCGCATAGACATTTTAGCGGGGTTACGTATTTGCACTTGCTTAAGGGTTTTACATTGTCCCTCTATTCATTTTATAGATTACTCTTACCCTTATGTGTTGTTACTTAGTTTCGAGCCCCTGTGAGACCACACAGGAGTATTAGTTCAAAAGAAAACTCTGATAGGGTAGAACCCATGTTGAGTAAACATGTTATAAATCGTTTTTCATTCAGTGGATTCTAACAGGCCACTTGCTAACTCTTATGACTGTAATTTTTTAAAAGGACCTGCTGTATTTTTCATTTAGTACATAATATAAAGTGGGTATGATGTGTCTCGAACGATTCGTTAAGGAATATCCTGTAGCATGCAATATTTGAGTCTATGACAACTCTTGGTTTAAGGTATTTCATATTGTTATTGTCGTTCATTATAGGTGGAAACTACCATTCGAAAATGGGTATTCGACATATATATTAACTTTGTGCTAAATATTTGAACATCGCCTTGTGAATTATATTTGTATAAAGTTATGGAATACATTTCTTTCTGCACTTATTTGGTCATTTTAATTATTAGAAGATTCTTTTGATTTCCTTCTAGTGTTTATATTCAAAGAATTGTTTATCGCGACCTAATGATGGGACCCTTGGTTTTTGTGAGGGTACCCATTAGGTCGATTTTGGCCCATTTCTCCCTTACATTCTGTGGATGACTTCATCAACTGCGTAGATGCAAGGTGACCTATACTATGGCTCTAAGTTAAGTGCAATCCAAAACTTCCTGTGTTTGTCTCTTTATAATCAATTTATCCCGAAAATTAGATTTTGTGTTTCATATAAGAAAATTCTATTATTTATGGGTAGTTGCTAATTGAAATTTTCTTGGTCCCCTTATAGGGTTGGAGTATCCAAAAGCTTAGGGATTCTAGCCATCCTCTCGTACAAAAGGTACTCGAGTTCCTTTACAGAGTTCTTAGAACTTATCGTTCCATATTCTAACAACGAAGCTCTAGGTTTCAACCTAGACTATCCTGTTGTGTAAACTTTTGTCCCAATTCATGTTAATCCAATGAATCAAAATGTTGTAATGATATTCACTATTGGAAGACCATAATGTAGGCCTTGCATAAGTTTTGGATACACCTTTGACATCAAATATTGATTTGGTTTGTATAATGAACTTAAATAATATTTGAATCACAGAACTTTCCTCCTGCATACTTGTAATGAAATACAATGATTAATAACGATTTTAATTCCAAGCTTGTCGATACGTTGGATATCTATTAAACCTAATGATCCGTCAGGATTTTTTGAATCACTATGGTTGAGTTTAATTAGCATGCATTAATTGACCATTGGGAAACTTAATGAAAGAGCGAGAAAAGAAATGAATTATACAACCATTAATATATTTGCAGATCTGAAATGCAATGAAAAGCAGCAAACCATAATGCACAAGTTTGTTAACAGAGTTCGACAACTTTGCCTACGTCTCCGGGCCTTTTCTCTATGAGGGAGGCTTCTTTATCTCTTTTCGAAATCTTATTAGTACATCTTTACAATGCCGATTGGCTTCTAGACTGATCTGGTCATGTTCGCCATGATCTCTAGAATCTTGCACAACTTATGGCACCTGAAACAGATGTCCCGAGCTCTCAGAAATCGTCCGACAACATCTTTACCTCAACAGCTTCCCTGCCTCAAACTGGCTTAAACCTGGCTTTGCCTCAGCATCTCTGCTCTCCAAAACCGTCCAAAAGCTCTCCAAAGGCTTTCTTCAAATGGCCTCAACATGGCCTTGGTTAAATAGTGGGAAAGTTGGTTGTACATCCCCAACTTCCTCCCAAGAATTAGGCTCTAAAAAAGCCCAATAACTCCCAATTATGAGTTAATTACATTAAAAATGGCTTTAATTAGTTGAAAAACCATAAATTGGTTGCAAAACCCATTTTAAAACTATATAATATAGTTATAACGGGCCTCAGGCCCTTAACCTGGGCGCGCGCCCCCTTGTAATGGTCACATGGAGGTTCATGTGGCCACGCGCTAGCCCAAAGGGCTAAGCACGGGCCACCCCTCTTGCGCTAACACTGGTCACATGTAACATAAATCATTGTAACTGTGGCTAACATATAACCGTTAGGTTAATGCGCAATTACTGTAGGGCGTGGTCACATATGTGAATATATATATCACCATGGTTTTAATACAATCTGCGCCAAATGTATACATTCGCGCCCATGCTATAGTGATGGTCCCATAACACATAGAACCGGGGGTCGGGGCTAGCCCCGACCCCCACCCCCCGCCATTAAACACAAAAGGAAATTTTAAAACCATTATTGTCCGCATACATAACAAGTCCCGAACACGTGGTCCAACGGTCGGAGTGAAGTTGCAAAGGCGTAGCCGTGGGAGGTCCGGGGTTTGAGTCCCCCGGGCCCCAAAAAATTTTGACCTAGCCGTCATTGGCTAAACCTGGGGTGCCATGTGGCAGCCCGTGATTGGGCCACATGGCACCTTAAAAACCAATTAACACATGCCATGTATCAGTCGCCCATTGGTCGACGTCACCTACCGCGTCGACTTCCGTACGTCCAGTCAGCACTGCCACGTCAGCGCCACATCACTTCCGTACGATCCAGTCATCATGCCACGTAATCCTGCCACATCAGCTGCTGATGTCACCCTGCCACGTGTCACCCTTTCACTGGTGAGACGTGTCACTTCGGGTTTGGTCCAACTGCGTGCAAAAATGCCAAATCAGCATGACACGTGTGACGCTCTGGAGATGCCACGTGTCCTGTACGGACCTGCCACGTGTCATCATACGAAACTGCCACGTGTCATCCACTAGAGATGCCATGTCACCTGTACGGACCTGCCACGTGTCATCGTATGGACTGACATGTGTCCTGTATGGACTGTACGGACAGGTACAGTCAGCATCCAAAATTTTGCCTGTTTGGCTCGGCGGACAGAATGCGATATCTTCTTCATACGGACTCTGTTTGACATAAACATTATACCACCAGAATCAGGAAGACGAGAAAGACGCAATGGTGTTGGTTTCGTCATATTCTGAGCACTTTCATTTTTGAGCATTTTTCATGCCCTGACAGGCTTCTGAATCCGATTTCGGATCACACCTCCCAACAATAAGACCTTTTGGTCCCCAAAAGGTTACTGACCACTCGACAAGCTCAGGATAGGCCACCCATATTGCTCTGGATCCAATTACATTAATGGAAGAAAAATACAATGAAGTTGAGACATCCACTTCTGGCAGAACCAAGTGACTGCTTTCTTTCCTTCACGGTGTTCTTCTTGCTTCACTGGTAATCCATCCTCCTTCATGGGTGCATGCAAAATCCTCTTGCCCTTCTTTGGATGAAGCTCTGGATTAAGCTTCCAACAGCTAGCCTTTTGATGTCCACTCTTGTTGCAACACGTACAACGAGTTTTCGGCATCCAGACCTGCTTAACCTTCTCCTTCTTCCGTTGTGGACTTGAGCCTTTACGTCGTGTTTCCTTCCTGGACGACATAGGTTTCCTATACAAAGTTTGTCTCTTCCAACACTTGGCAACACAATGCTTAGGTGAAAGACAATACGCACATGGATAAAGTTTCCACAAGTTCCGGTTTACTTGATTATGCTTGTTATAATCAAAAGGAGAATTAGTAAAAACATGACCATTATACCTTCCATGCTGATCTTCACCTTTCTTTGGAGACGACTTGCACTCACTACTGCAACCTTGAAATTATGCGCCATTTCCCTTTGTGAAGTGTTCTCGCAATGTTTTAAGTTGGCCATTTGAAGTTTACTTGCCTCCGAAGTTTTGGAACCCATCTTGGAAGACTCTCCAAGGTCCCCTCTTTCATATCCCAATCCTAAGTATCTAGGCCTTTCCTCAACCTCAATAGGATTTACAATGCCTTGACCTCGATGTCCAAGGCCCTTTCCTTTTTCATAACCCATCTTGGTTAATATTCTCAAACCTAGACCTTTTGTGTGTTTTTCGAATTCACCAAAACCAACTTGATGAGAATGAGGAAAATTTGTTGAGAAACCTTCACTGCATACCTCAGATATGTTGTCTGAAACAGATGTAGAAGGCACTTCCGTCAATGCTTCTTTTCCTTTGTTGTTCTTTGAAGCTTTCACTTGAACCGTGCTCTTTCGTTCCAAGTAGTCTTCATACAACACCTTCACCATCTCGGCCATGGAAAACACCGAATCTCTGAACTTCTTCTCATCTTGAGAAAGTCCTCCTGTAGATGCCATTTTCCTCCTTGAGATGTGCTCTTCCTTGGTTAACATGCAAAACTCAAATCCAAACGTCAACTAGCTCTGATACCACTTGATCCATCAGGATTTTTCGAATGACTATGGTTGAGTTTAATTAGCATGCATTAATTGACCATTGGGAAACTTAACGAAAGAGCGATAAAAGAAATGAATTATACAGCCATTAATATATTTGCAGATCTGAAATGCAATGAAAAGCAACAAACCATAATGCACAAGTTTGTTAACGGAGTTCGGCAACTTTGCCTACGTCTCCGGGCATTTTCTCTGTGAGGGAGGCTTCTTTATTTCTTTTCAAAAGATTATTAGTACATCTTTACAATGCTGATTGGCTTCTAGACTGATCTGGTCATGTTCGCCATGATCTCTAGAATCTTGCACAACTTATGGCACCTGAAACGGATGTCCCGAGCTCTCAGAAATCGTCCGACAACATCTTTACCTCAACAGCTTCCCTGCCTCAAACTGGCTTAGACCTGGCTTTGCCTCAGCATCTCTGCTCTCCAAAACCGTCCAAAATCTCTCCAAAGGCTTTCTTCAAATTTCCTCAACATGGCCTTGGTTAAATAGTGGGAAAGTTAGTTGTACATCCCCAACTTCCTCCCAAGAATTAGGCTCTAAAAAAGCCCAATA
Organism: Picea engelmannii; assembly: GCA_009831015.1. Classification (NCBI taxonomy): domain Eukaryota; kingdom Viridiplantae; phylum Streptophyta; class Pinopsida; order Pinales; family Pinaceae; genus Picea; species Picea engelmannii. The sequence goes on along the minus strand of ML785830.1, from coordinate 137,806 downwards.
ACTCCCAATTATGAGTTAATTACATTAAAAATGGCTTTAATTAGTTGAAAAACCATAAATTGGTTGCAAAACCCATTTTAAAACTATATAATATAGTTATAATGGGCCTCAACCCCTTAACCTGGGCGCACGCCCCCTTGTAATGGTCACATGGAGGTTCATGTGGCCACGCGCTAGCCCAAAGGGCTAAGCGCGGGCCACCCCTCTTGCGCTAACACTGGTCACATGTAACATAAATCATTGTAACTGCGGCTAACATATAACTGTTAGGTTAACACGCAATTGCTGTAGGGCGTGGTCACATATGTAAATATATATATAACCATGGTTTTAATACAATCCGCGCCAAATGTATACATTCGCGCCCATGCTATAGTGGTGGTCCCATAACACATAGAACCGGGGGTCGGGGCTAGCCCCGGCCCCCACCCCCCGCCATTAAACACAAAAGTCAATTTTAAAACCATTATTGTCCGCATACATAACAAGTCCCGAACACGTGGTCCAACGGTCGGAGTGAAGTTGCGAAGGCGTAGCCGTGGGAGGTCCGGGGTTCGAGTCCCCCGGGCCCCAAAAACTTTTGACCTAGCCGTCATTGGCTAAACATGGGGTGCCACGTGGCAACCCATGATTGGGCCATCTGGCACCTTAAAAACCAATTAACACATGCCACGTGTCAGTCGTCCATTGGTCCACGTCACCTGCCGCGTCGACTTCCGTACGTCCAGTCAGCACTGCCACGTCAGTGCCACGTCACTTCCGTACGATCCAGTCATCATGCCACATAAGCCTGCCATGTCAGCTGCTGACGTCACCCTGCCACGTGTCACCCTTTCACTAGTGACACATGTCACTTCGGGTTTGGTCCAACTACGTGCAAAAATGCCAAATCAGCATGACACGTGTCACGCTCTAGAGCCGCCACGTGTCCTGTATGGACCTGCCATGTGTCATCGTACGGAACTTCCACGTGTCGTCCACTGGTGCTGCCATGTCACCTATATGGACCTGCCACGTGTCATCGTACGGACTAACACGTGTCCTGTACGGACTGTACGGACAGGTACAGTCAGCATCCAAAATTTTGCCTCTTTGGCTCGGCGGACAGAATGCGACATCTTCTTCATACGGACTCCGTTTGACATAAAAATTATACCACTGGAATCAGGAAGACGAGCCGGACGCAATGGTGTTGGTTTCGTCGGATTCTGAGCACTTTCATTTTTGAGCATTTTTCATGCCCTGACAGGCTTCTGAATCCGATTTCGGATCACCTAAATTCTTTTAAAGAAGAAGATCATTTCAACTTATATGCTTCCAGAAAGTGTATCCTCCAATTTTAGTTGCTCCTGTAATATTATGCTTTCAGAAACTTAATTGTGCTGATAGAACTATTGGTTTTATTTTATTTCATTGATGTCTAACTTATAGAGAGATTGGAACAAATTTTTATTGTTAATAAGGATAGGAAATTTTGAATTTATCATAATATGTGTATATAAATTAAAGGGTTCTATAATCTCTTTTTTCAAAAATTCGTCGGGCTTTCGCTCATCTAGCAATTCATTCCAGAACGTCATTTGCATTGAAAATATATTGTTCGTTTTTCATTTATTGTTTTCAGAATTTAGTATATGGCCAGATAGACTATTTGTCTTCCATTATATCATTAATATCTAGTGATATTCATACATTGGGATTTTAAAGTGAGTCTTGTAAGTCGTATGGTTATCTTTACATACATACATACATACATACATACATACATACATACATATATATATATACATACACATTTATCCTCTATCGTATACAATCATTTGCAGCAATAGTTTAATTTGATAGGTTAAATCGTCCAAAATCAAGAGATAACCCATAGGAATAAATATTTATAAGCATAGGTATGAAATGTTCTTAAATCTCAGGTTTATATCTAGAATAGTGTTTACTTAACCTGATATTCATTTGCAAAACAAAATAACCACATGTACATGATGCATTGAACTGGCACCGATTTCTAGCACAATATAATGGAGTAGTAATCTATTAACACGGTTATATTTCCTGATACATTTCCACCATTTGATTTCCATTCCAGCCAAAATACTTAGAAGGGTTCGTTCAATAGTTACAGTTAGACTGTGAGGCTCTATCCTACATTTCATTACATTCCTTCAGAATTTAATAAAACATAGTACCTCATTCATATTTAAACAAATGAAATCCTATCAACCAATAATTCCAAATAGCATTTCAATAGAGAAGGAGTAGATAGACATATTTGAACAACTTATCGAACAAAAAATGGAATAGCCAAGTTCCTCCCAACCTTAGAACAAAACAACCAATTCACTTGTCTCGTTCACCCCCTAGCCTGACCATGAATCCATAAGGCCGAACTCAAAACTCCTCCAAAGCAATATTCCTTTAGTTGCAACAGTTTCTCCTTGCCTCACACTCAACAAGTAGTGTTCATAAAAACAAGAGATAATTTCCTTTCCTGGCATACTCGGCAACGTCCTGCCTCCTCCCATATGCTATATATCCAAAAACCATTATGCCTAGGTCTTTTCCCCTTGGGAATTTTCTCATCTTTCCAAATCCCTAATTTTCAGGGGCTGCCAATCACCAAATTCCTGATTTTCCACTTCTCACATTCAACATTGAGGTAGTTCCAACATGTTCCCCTCTCATGGAGTCATGGTTAGCTGATTTTAACCTGGCTGTTCCATTTGTCCATCAACAATAAATATAAAAAAAATTGTTTTCATACAAGTGTCATAGTCAAATAGTTAGTTGGGTCAAATCATATCTCTATCCAATAGTCATAGTCATGACTTACAATTAATTAAACTCGGAATTTCGAATTTCCATAAATGGCAATAATTTTCCAATCTTGAATTTACTAAAAAAGGAAATAATTTCCTAAGCAAATTTCAGATTTGAAAATAATTTATTTTTGGGGATGTTACATCTTTTTCCCCTTCAATAAAACAATGTCCTCATTGTTCGTTCCTTTCCTGGAATAAGATTGGATGAGATTTCTACAAATATCCCTCCAATACCCAAGTGGCCTCTTCAAGGCTAAATTGCTTCCATTGCACCTTTACTTGGGCGACAACCCTGTTCCAAAGTGTCATTTCTCTCATGTCCAGAATGTGCAGAGGTTCCTCTTGGAACTTGCCTTCTGGTTTCACCTACACCAAGTTCCATTTGATCATATGAGTAGGGTCATGAAAAAAATTCTTGTGACATCCCCCAAAAATAAAATATTTTTTATGTGCTGGAAATTTATTTTCATTTTTGGCAAATTCGAATCTGGAATTTTTTTTCCATTTATGGCAATTCTGAATTTCAAATTTCATAATTGTATTTAATTATTGTGACTGTTGGGCAGATTTCTGTTTGGAATCAACTAGCTATTTGACTATGACACTTGGATCACAACAGAATATTTATATTAATTACAGGAGGACAAATGGAACAACCATGTTAAAATTAGTTGACCATGACTCCATCTGTGGGGAACATGTTGGAACTGCCTCTAGGCTGATTATTAGAAGTGGTAGCTCTGATATTTGGCCACTGACAGCCCCTGAAAATCAAGGATTACGAGAGCTGCGAAGATCCCCAAAGGAGGGAAAATGACCAGGGAAAAAAATGATAAATAACATATGCGAGGAGGCAGGACGCTGCCAAGTATGCTGGGGAAAATATTTTTTTGAGCTCTCTTGCTGTTATGAACACTCACGAAACCCCAAACCATGAAATCCCGAAGTGTTGGCCCACAGTCTTTCTGTATTTCGGATTTCGGAAAATAGCGGGGTCCTTCGTTTTGTTCGGCATTTGTGATCACCGAAACCCAATTGACCTTTGTTTCTTCACAAAGATGTAGGAACATAGTAGGAATTATTGTTATAGGAACAACTCAAATACTGTAATGTATGGACTGGTAGAAAACATTGGAGGATCTTCATCCAGGATAGAATTATAATAATAACCGTTCATATTACAAGTCACCATGTACGGGGCATGACAAGTACCTAAATTATTATACGAAGAAAGATATGGGTATATACTTACTTGTAGGTGGAGATAAGTACAGATGGGTATATACTTACTTGTAGGTGGAAAAAAGTACAGATGTTAATAGAGAGAGTTAAAGCGAATTTCCTACTGTAAAAATGATAATATCGCCTTTACACGCGCACATAACAGACAATCAAGCTACCTACTGTTCTAGTAGTCATGAATATCTTGACTTGCAAACCCAAGCATACTGAAATGTGAAGAACTGAATTACTTTGACAACTTTCTATTCGAAGTAAACTAGACTGGTGTAATGATGTCTTTATGGATCGAATTGAATCTTACCTTCTCTTAAAATTTAAGCTTAAACGAAGTTGAATTATGTCATAGAAATTTGTTTTTTGGTAAATTTGAGGTACATTACATATGGTATCAGAGAAAAAGTTACAACACTGGGCCTGAATAGGGCCACATTAATTACTTAGTATATATTCTGATTTATGAAAAAACTAATAAATCTTGTGGATTACAAACATAAATCTTTTCTATTTTGTGTTGAATAATGGCAACTCAAGAAGGTGCAGAAATCAGGGTGGAAGAGAATCCACAACAAGGACCTCCTAGAGATCCAAGACAGAACAATGATGGAAGCTCATCCACGGAGGTGTTGGAAACAATGAGGAACCTTATTGTTGAACTACAGTTTTTCAAGGATGACAATGAAAAATTGAAGAAGGCACAGCAGGAACAACAAGAGATAAATGAAGTCTTGCTGCGTAGTATAGTAACCAAGAAAAGCACAAAAGATGATAACCATGAGGAAGAGGTTAGAAAAAGGGCCTCCAAGAATTTTGGTGCGAAGACAGAAAAAGGAGACAGTTCATCTGAAGGGACACCTTCAGCTGAAGACAAAACCATACTAGACAAAAAAAGAAAACAAACCGACCACCTTCAACGAAAATTTAAAAAGATTAAACCAACTACTTTTGATGGAGAATCTAGGACATGAGAAGAACCTGAGGCATGGTTGGTGGACATCAAAAAATACTTCCAAATATACAACTATTCCAGTAACATGAAAGTTAGAATGGCCATCTACAATCTGAAGGGGAAGGCCATCATTTGGTGGCAGGACCTGAAATTGGACAAGGGCCTAAAGGAGAAATAGTTGGAATGGTCTGACTTTAAGAAGTATTTTAAGAAACAATACCTTTCTGAAAGATAATATGAAAGGAAGATGAAAGAATTTTATGAGTTATGACTCGAACAAATGACGATGGAGGACCTTATAAATAAATTTCTGGAACTACTAAGGTTCATACCATACATCTGAGAGGATAAGGTAAAAATCCAGCGATTATTAAGTTGTTTACCACAGTCCTACAGGGACAGAATTGAGTTTGACAACCCCAAATACTTGAGTGAGGCATTCAGGAAGGCACCAATGTGCTATGACCAGTATAAACACCGGGTAGAGTTTCCCAAGACCTGGAAGGATAATAAGCAAGATGGAATGCACCAACGAAAGAAGGGATACCAACCAACTCCTTTTTGAAATGCAGCAAAAATGTTCCCAAGGAAATATTTTCACTCCAATCATCCGAACACACAAGGTAGCGGTAAACCGGTAAACTTGGGAATGAAGAAGTTTGGGGATAACTCTTGTGAGCCATTAAAGTGTTGGGAGTGTGGAGAGCCTCATCTAAGGAGGAACTATCCATGTTTAATTACAACAAACAAAACTATTGTTCACAATTTACAGGAAGCCTCAACAGTGGGAGACATGGGAAGAAGTTTGCATCAGATAAATGTAGCCATAGATGGTCGAAAAGCTGACCACCAGTCCTCGGTGGTAGAAATCGAAGGTGAAATCCATGACACTAGAATTTATGTTTTAATTGACCTTGGATCTACGTTAAGTTATATTACTCCCGATGTAGTAGAGTTTAATAAACTTAAGAAACAAAAGAACGAAAAATCTTGGCTTGTACAACTAGCAACAGGCACTAAAAGAAAAGTAGTTAACTTTATTTCTGATCTTGAGTTCAACATAGATGGTCAAAAGATAAGGACCAATATGAACATCCTACCACTAGGATATTATGATATGATTATTTGGATGGATTGGTTGGAACAACACAAAGCAGTACTAGACTATTATACAAAGATACTTAGCTATAAAGATAATTTTGGCATTGTTAGAACAACCCAACGTATACCAAAACCTGTGTCAGTCAGAAAATTTTCAATGATGCAATTCAAGAAATGTATTAGAAAGGGATGTCAAGTTTACGCCATCTAAGTGACGAATCTATTAGAAAGAAGATAAGACCAAGTTAGAAGACTTTGTTGTCCTACAGGAATTCAGAGACATGTTTGTTGATGAGATACCAGAATTACCTACTAGGAGAGAAATAGATTTCTCTATAGACTTACTACCCAGATCAACCCCTATCTCAAAAGCACCCTACCGAATGAGTCTACCAGAACTGACAGAATTAAAAATACAATTACACGAATTGTTGGACAAGGAATATATCAGACCAACTGTCTCGCCATGGGGTGCACCAGTCGTCTTTCTGAAAAAGAAAGACGGTACTCTAAGACTATGTGTCGATTATAGACAACTGAACAAAGTGACCATTAAGAACAAATAACCCTTAGCACAGATAAATGATCTGTTTGATCAAGTTGGTGGGGCCAAGATCTTCTCAAAATTGGATTTATAATCCGGTTATCATAAAGTTAGGATAAAGGACCAGGACATAAACAAAACATCTTTTCCTACAATATACAGACATTATGAGTTTGTAGTCATACCTTTCGGACTCACTAATGCACCAGGCACATTTATGTGCTTGATGAACAACATTTTTATCCAGTACTTAGACAAGTTCGTAGTAGTACTTATCGACGATATTCTGGTCTATTCTAAAATGGAGGGGGAACATGATGAACACTTACGAATAGTTCTGCAAACACTAAGGAAACACAAACTATATGAAAAATTTGATAAATGTGATTTTTATCAAAAAGAAATACAATATTTAGGACATGTCATTTCCTCGGAAGGTATTTTCGTAGACCCAGAAAAGATAAAATCCATTATGGAATGGCTAGTGCCTAAGGATGTGGCAGATATCTGGTCATTCATGGGAATCACTGGATATTATCGCAGATTTATAGAAGGGTTCTCCAAGATAGCCTACCCTATCACATCATTACAAAAGAAAGGGACCAAGTTTAATTGGCCGCAAAAGTGTCAAGACAGTTTTAACAAGCTAAAATAATTATTGACATCGGCGCCCATATTGAAGGTAGTAGACCGAGATAAAGACTTCACACTATGCGTTGATGCAAGTAAAGAGGGACTAGGTGGTGTTCTAACTCAGGAAGGGAATGTGATTTGTTATGAGCCCCATAAATTAGAGGAACACGAGAGAAATTATTTCACTCATGACTTAGAATTGGCAGCAATAATACATCCCTTAAAAATGTGGCAACACTATATAATGGGCAGAAAATTCTTACTATTGACGGATAATAGCGGGGAGAAATATATGTTTAACCAACCAGACCTTAATGCAAGACAAGAAAGGTGGCTAGCCTTCCTGATCGAATTTGACTTCGAGGTCAGACATATCAAGGGTAAGGAAAATAAAGTAGCATATGCTTTAAGCCGCAGAATCCATGGGTTATTTGAGATAAATATCAGCAATGCAGAAAGTGATCTCGAACAAAGAATAAGAAAGACAGGTGTTAACGATGGAAATTACACTAAGATGATGGCAGAATTTCAAAATAATATCGCAAACCTAGATAAACCAGATATAAGTATCAACAAGAAGGTACTTTTAAGATTTAAAAACAGACTATACATACCGGATGCAACAGAGTTAAAATCAATTGTTTTAGATTAAGTGCATAAGAAACCGTATTTTGTCCATCCAGGCTACCAGAAAACAATAACAACACAAAGAAAACTATTTTACTGGACTAACATGAAGGGAGAAACAACAGAATACTTCGCTAGGTGCCAAGATTGTCAGCAGGTTAAGGCCGAACACTAGCATCCAACTGGCCTATTACAGCCACTACCAGTACTAGAATGGAAATGGGAGACCATATCACTGGACTTTGTAACAGGTTTGCCAAAAACTCAGAAACATAATGATTCAATCATGGTTGTAGTCGATAAAATCAGTAAGTCTTCACACTTTGTTCCTGTAAAGTCTACTTTTAAAGATATTAATATTGTTGAAATATTCATGAAATAAATTTTTAGACTGCATGGTATTCCTAAAATGGTGATTTCAGATACAGACGTAAAATTCACATCCGCTTTTTGGAAGGAATTGTTTGTAGGACTAAATACTTATTTGAATTTCAGTATGAGTTATCATCCACAAATGGATGGATAGACCGAAAGGAAAAATCAAATCATAGAGGATATGATCCACATGTATGTAAGAACAAAGCCGAACAAGTGGGAAGACTACCTACACTTGGTAGAATTTGCATATAACAATGGGTACCAAAATTTTTCTAAGTTGAGCCCTTTCAAAACACTGTATGGCGGAAAGTGTACAACTCCAATTAGCTGGGATAACCCAGCTGACAGACTCATGGTTGGACCAGAGATGCTCCAAGAAATGGAGAACATGGTAAGGAAGGTACAACACAACTTGAAAGAAGCACAGGAAAAATAGAAGAGCTATGCGGATCAGAAAATAAGACACATGGAATTTGAAGTGGGAGATCATGTTTACCTAAAGGTCAAAGCCCAAAAAATCTCATTGAAGTTAGGGAACTGTGCCAAGATGGCAACAAGGTTTTGTGGGCCCTTCGAGATACTAGCTCGAATTGGACCTGTAGCATATCAACTTGCACTTCCAGCTAATCTAAGAATTCATAATGTATTTCATGTATCTTTGTTGAAAACGTATATTCATGACCCTACTCATATGATTGATTGGAACTTGGTGCAAGTGGAACCCGAAGGCGATTTCTAGGTGGAACCCCTGTGCATTCTAGACCAGAGAGAAATAACACTTCAGAACAAAGTCGTCGCTTAGGTAAAGGTGCAATGGAAGCACTTTAGTCCTGAGGAGGCCACTTGGGAATTGTACAGAGATTTGTGGAAATCTCATCCAATCCTATTCTAGGAAAGGAACGAACACTGAGGATAGTGTTTTACTGAAGGGGGAAAGGATGTGACACCCCCCAAAAATAAAATATTTTTTATGTGCTGGAAATTTATTTTCGTTTTTTGCAAATTCGAATCTGGAAATTTTTTTCCATTTATGGCAATTCCGAATTTCAAATTTAATAATTGTATTTAATTATTGTGACTGTTGGGTAGAGATCTGTTTGGACTCAACTAGCTATTTGACTATGACACTTGTATCATAGCAGAATATTTATATTAATTGCAGGAGGACAAATGGAACAACCATGTTAAAATTAGCTGACCATGACTCCATGAGTGGGGAACATGTTGGAACTGCCTCTAGGTTGATTATGAGAAGTGGAAAATAAGAGATTTGGCCACTGACAGCCCCTGAAAATCAGGGATTAAGAGAGCTGTGAAAATTCCTAAAGGAGGGAAAAAGACTCGGGAAAAAATTGATAAATAGCTTATGCGAGGAGGCAGGACACTGCCAAGTATGTTGGGGAAAAGATTTTTTTGAGCTCTCTTGTTGTTATGAACACTACAGATTGAGTGTGAGGCAAGAGGATCCTGCTGAAATAGATTTTCCTTGCTGTTATGAGCATTGTTGAGTAAGTGTGAAGCAAGAGGATAACTATTGGAATTGAAGGACATTGTTGAGGAGGAGTTTCCAAGTTCACCCTCATGGATTCATGGTTAGGCTAGGGGGTGAATCGAGCAGGTGACTTTGGCTGCCCTGTTCTACGGTTGCGAGGAATGTGTTTGTTCCCTTTGTCTTCCTGCGGATTGGATTTAGATATGTTGATCTACCCCTCTCTATTCTTGGCTATGTTTTGATTTATGGCAGGCATCTATCGTGTGATTATATCTAATTGCGTTAATGTAAACCTTTCCCTCTCTGTTCTTGGATGTTTTGTGTGTAACTGATACTAAGCATCTAATTGTTTCTAAATTTGAAATAATTATTTCAATGGATGACATTTATCATGGTATTAAATGTACAATCACAGTCTAAATTCTGGAGTGGTCCCTCCTGAAATCTGGAAGTGCTAGACAAATTTATTTTATAGAAGTTGAGTTTAAGAAAGCTAGTCCATCTACGAGTTAGGTTTAATCTGAAGTCAAAATACTAGATGTACAAAAATTCGGAAAGTTAAAGAATTCTGGGAACCCCCCAGGAACCAAATTCAGATCCCTCGGATCATCAATTATAATTTCCAAACTCTGATGGGAAGATATTCTTATTCATGTATTTACATAGATGCACAGATCTAGTATTGTTGAAGTTTAATGCCTTGTTTAAAGAGGCTCTAAGTGAACATAATAGGAGAGTGAAATCATGAAGGTGGGTTACACTTTTGCTTGTTTTATGACAAAAAAAACTGTATTTTCACAAGTTATTCAACTTCCGACATATAAAAGTATTTTTTTTATTTAGAATTTCACTTTACAGTAAAAACAAAACTTGTGAA
>ML785830.1:113176-126695 GCA_009831015.1 Picea engelmannii | reverse complement strand
TGTACACGAATTTTGACGGCACCGTTAAATTTGACGTGAAAATTTTCGGCCGAATAATATTTCGGCCGAAAGTAATATTTGTTCGGCCGAAAAATTGCCGCTAGAAATTTTGGAGACCCGATTGTCACGAAAGTGTTACCCAGGTTCATGATTTTACCCAGGAGTTACCTTTTACAGAACCTGTTACCCTATTGTACCCCTTTTATAGATTATATGCGTATAAAACTCAGAAGTTAGACTTTTGGAATCATGATAAGTAAACAAATACTGAATCCTTCTACATATACTGTTTCACAGAACGGAAGTAAGAATACTAGTACAAGGCAAAAATCTTAGAATTATGAAAATAATGTGATTTTCGGCATTCCAGACTTGCTGGTTACATTTATACGAAGTTCCCTTGCTTTTCCAAACCCCGAAACCCTGAATCCTGAAATCCTGAAGTGTTGGTCCCACACCCTTCACCTTTAGAAATTCGGGAGTTGTTGTGTGTTGTTGTTAGCATTTGAAACCCCGAAACCTCGAATCCCAAAATCTCGAAATGTTAGTTCCTTTCTTTTTCGCAATTCAGGAATTGTTGTACGTTGGATGTTTGGCTATGGAACTCATGAAGTTTCGAACCCTGAAATCCTAAAATATGGGTCTCACCTTTCTTTTCTTTCTCATTTCGGAAGTTTGTTCATGTTGATGTTTGTACACTATAACTCGCAAAGTTTCGAACCCCGAAATCTCGAAATGTGGGACCCACTTTTCCTTTTTTGCATTTTCAAAAGTTTGTTTATGTTGATATTTGGACACTGGAACTCGCGAAGTTCCAAACCCCAAAATCCTAAAATACGGGTCTCACCCTTATTTTCTTTCACATTTCTGAAGTTTTTTCATGTTGATGTTGGACACCAGAACTCCCAAAGTTCTGAACCTCGAAATCCCGAAATGCGGAACCCACGTTTCCTTTTTCACATTTTTGTAAGTTTGTTTATGTTGATGTTTGGACCAGAACTCATGAAGTTCAAAACCACGAAACCCCGAAATGAGAGTCCTACCTTTCCTTTTTTGCATTTTTGGGAGTTGTTCTGTGTGTTGATGTTTGTCTTTTGTACTCGCAAAACCCCAAAATCCTGAAGTGTTGGCCCATAGTCTTTTCGTATTTCGGATTTCAGCAAACAACATGGTCCTTCGTTTTGTTTGGCATTTGTGATCACTGAAACTTGATTGACCTCTGTTTCTTCACAAAGCTATAGGAACATAGTAGGAATTATTGTTATAGGAACAACTCAAATACTGTAATGTATGGAATGGTAGAAAACGTTGGAGGATCTTTATCCAGGATAGAAGTATAATAATAACCGTTCATATTACAAGTCACCGTGTACGGGGCATGACAAGTACCTAAATTATTATACGGAGAAAGATATGGGTATATACTTACTTGTAGGTGGAAATAAGTACAGATGTTAATAGAGAGAGTTAAAGTGATTTTCCTACCGTAAAAATGATAATATCGCCTTTACACGCGCACATAGTAGACAGTCAAGTTACCTACTGTTCTAGTAGTCATGAATATCTTGACTTGCAATCACAAACATAATGAAATGTGAAGAACTGAATTACTTTGACAACTTTCTATTCGAAGTAAACTATACTGGTGTAATGATGTCTTTATGGATCAAATTGAATCTTACCTTCTCTTAAACTCTAATCTTAAACGAAGTTGAATTATGTCATAGAATTTATTTTTTTGGTAAATTTTAGGTACATTACAATTCTTTAACAAAGAAACATGAAATATATTATGGATTTTTAGATTGGCAAGAGGTGCAAGTTGGTATGCTACAGGTCCAATTCGAGCTAAGATATTGAAATGGCCACAAAACCTGGATGCCAACTTGGCACATTTCCCTAGCTTTAGGGAAATTTTTCGATCTTTGACTTTTAAATAGACGTGGTCTCCCACTTGAAATTTCACTTGTCTTCTCTTCAGGTTCTTGTAATTTTTTTGTCTGTCCTAAGCCTCCTTTAAATTTTGATGTACTTTTCTTACCGTGCTCTCCATTTCATGGAGCATATTTGGTCCCACCATGAGTCTTTCCACTGGGTTATCCCATCTAATCAGTGTCGTACACTTTCTATCATACAGTACTTCGAAAGGACTCATTTTATCCGAAGTTTGGTATCCATTGTTGTATGCAAATTCCACCAAGTTTAGGTAGTCTTCCCACTTTCTTGGTTTTGTTATTACGTACATGTGTAACATATCTTATATGATTTGGTTTGTTTGTTTAGTCTGCCCATTCATTTGTGGATGATAACTCATGCTGAAATTCAAGTTAGTATTTAGCCCTGCAAGCAATTCTTTCCAAAAAGAAGATGTAAATTTTACGTTTCTATCCGAAATCACCATTTTTGGAATACCATGCAATCTAAAAATTTATTTCCTGAATATTTTAGCGATGCTTATGGATTTAAAAGTAGACTTTACAGGAATAAAGTGTGTAGACTTACTGAGTTTATCGATTACCAAGATAATTGAATCATTCTGTTTATCAGTTTTATGAAAACTTGTAATAAAGTCCATTGATATTGTCTCCCATTTCCATTCTGGCACAGGTAAGGTCTGTAACAGGCCGAATGGATGTTGATGTTTGACTTTTACCTGTTGGAAGTACTGACACTTAGCTAAGTATTATGTTGTTTCTTCCTTCATATTAGGTCAATAAAATAACTTCCTTAATGTTGTTACTATTTTCTGGTATCCCGGGTGACCAGAATATGGTTTCTTGTGTGTTTCGTCCAAAATCGACAACTTTAATTCCGCTGAATCTAGTTTGTATATTTTTTTTTTGAATCGTAGTTGGCCTTTTCTATCCAAACTCAGATCTCTTTTGTCTAATTTTTCTGCATTATCTCGTAATTCTACCACTTTTCTAGTATAATTTTCATCGTTATTACATGCAGCCTTTATCCTCTACTCAAGATTGCTTTATGCCCTGCTAATGTTTATTTCAAACAACCCATGAACTCTTCTGCTTAAGGCATCAGCCACCTTGTTTTCCTTACCCTTGATATGTCTTACCTCAATGTAAAATTGGCTCAAGAAGGCTAGCCATATTGTTTGCATTGCAATAAGATCCGGTTGACTAAACAAAAATTTTACACCGCTATTATCCGTCAATAACATAAATTTTCTACCCATGATGTAGTGCCGCCACATTTTTAAGGCGCGTATTATAGATGCCAAATATAAGTCATGAGTGATGTAGTTTTGTTCGTGTTCCTTTAGTTTTCGGGACTCATAACAAATAGAATGCCCTTCTTGAGTTAGGATGCCACCTAGTCCTTCTTTACTCGTAACTACACAGACGGTGAAGTCTTTGTCCAGATCTGCTACCTTTAAAATGGGTGCGGGCATTAACAATTCCTTTGACTTATTAAAACTATCTTGGAATTTATGTGACTAGTTAAACTTGGTTCCCTTCTTTTGTAACGATGTGATAGGATATGCAATTTTGGAAAATCCCTCTATAAATCTGCGGTAATACATAGTGATTCCCATGAATGACCGAATGTCCACTACGTCCTTAGGAATCGGCCATTCCATTATGGCTCTTATTTTCTCAGGATCGACTGCAATGCCTTCTATAGATATTACATGTCCTAGGTACTATATTTTCTTTTGATAAAAGTCACACTTATCGAATTTAGCATATAGTTTGTGCTTCCTTAAATTTTGCAGAACTATCCTTAAGTGCTCTTCATGTTCTTCTTATGTTTTAGAATATACTAGAATATTGTCAATAAATACCAACACAAACTTGTCCAAGTATTGACTGAAAATACTGTTCATTAAACACATAAATGTGGATGGCACATTAGTGAGACCAAAAGGTATAACAAAAAAATCGTAATGTCCATATCTCATTCAGAATGATGTTTTACTTATGTCCTCATCTTTTGTCCTAACCTAGTGATAACCAGATCGTAAATACAATTTCAAAAAATTCTTTTCCCCACCTACTTGATTGAATAGATCATTTATCCTAGGTAAGGGGTACTTTTTCTTAACAGTCATTTTGTTTAATTTCCTGTAATCGATGCATAATCTCAGAGTTTCATCTTTCTTTTTAACAAAGAGGACGAGTGCTCCCCATGGTGAAACTCTCGGTCTGATATATTCTTTGTCCAATAATTCATGTAGTTGAATTTTTAATTATGTTAACTATGGTAAACTCATTCGGTACGGTGATTTAGATATAGGGGCTGAACCAGGTAGTAAGTCGATAGAAAATTCTATCTCCCTTCTTGGGGGTAATCCATGTATCCCGTCAATAAACACATCTCTGAAATCATGCAAAATGACAAAATCCACCAAGATGGGTTTATTTTCCTTTTCTAATAAGTTTGTTACTTGGATGGCATAAACATGAAAACCCTTTCTCATGCATTTCTTAAATTGCATTGCGGAAATCTACCTAACTAAGATTGGTTTTTGTACACCTTGAACTGTCCTCGCAGTGTCATTTTCATCTTTATACTTGAGTGATTTTTCATAACAATATAACACTCATTTATTTTTTTCTAACCAATCCATTATGATAATTACATCATAAGATCCTAACAGTAATACGTTCAGATTTTTTTTTATGTTTTGACCACCTAAACTAAACTCATAATCATAAATAAAATCGACCACTTTTCTTTTTGTTCATGTTGCTAGTTGTACCAACCACGATTTTGTATGTCTTGTTTTCTTAAGTTTATTTGAATCCACTATACCATGAGTGATATAACTCAACATAGTTCTAGGATCAATTAAAACAAAAATATGAGTGTTATTAATTTTACCTTCAATTTCCACCACAAAAGACTAGTGGTCAGCTTATCGGACATCCATGGGTACATTGATCCGATGTAAGCTTCTGCCCACATCTCCCACTGTAGAGGCTTCTTGTAGGTTGTGAACCATATTTATGGCTACTGAAGTCAAACATGGATAGTTCCTCCTTAAGTGAGGTTTCCCATATTCCCATCATTTTAATGGTTCGCGGGGGTTGTCCCCAAACTTCTTTGTTCCCAGATTTATTGGTTTACCACCTCCTTGGGTGTTCTAATTATTGGAGTGAAAGTATTTTCTAGGAAGACGCTTTGTTGTGTTTCAGAAAGGACTTGGATGATATCCCTTCTTCCGTTGGTTCATTCGGTTTTTCTTCTTGTCTCTCCAAGCCTTGGGAAGTTATGACCGTTGTTTATATTGGTCATAACACAATCGGGATTTCCTGAAACATTTTCTCAAGGACTTGGTATTATCAAATTCAATTATGTCCTTATAAGACTGCGGTAAACAACTTAGGAACCATTGGATTTTTATTTTGTCCTCTTGGATATAAGGCACGAACATATGAGTAGGGTCGTTCCACCTGGAATTCACCTTCGAGTTCCACCTGGAATTCACCTTCGAGTTCCACCTGGAATTCGAAAGGGCTCAACTTTGCTGAAGTTTGGTACCCATTGTTATATGCAAATTCTACCAAGTGTATATAATCCTCCCACTTGTTTGGTTTTGTTCTTACGTACATGAAGAGCATATCCTCTATGATTTGATTTGTCCATCTGTTTGTGGATGATAACTTGTACTGAAATTCAAGTTGGTATTGAGCCCTGCAAACAATTCCTTCCAAAAAGTGGATGTGAATTTCACGTCTCTATCTGAAATCACCATTTTAGGAATACCATGCAGTCCAAATATTTCTTTCATGAATATTTTAGCGATGTTTATAGATTTAAAAGTAGACTTTATAGGAATAAAGTGTGCAAACTTACTGAGTTTATCAATTACAACCATGACAGAGTCATTTTGTTTCATATTTTTAGGCAAACCTATTATAAAGTCGAGTGATATAGTTTCCCATTTCCATTATGGTATTGGTAATGGCTGCAAGAGGTCGGTTGGATGCTGGTGTTAGGCCTTAAACTGCTAACAATCTTGGCACCTAGCCAAGTATTCTGTTGTTTCTCCCTTCATATTAGGCCAATAGAATAGTTTCCTAAGTTTTGTTATCATTTTCTGGTAACCTGGGTGGCCAGAATATGGCTTCTTATGCACTTCATCCAAGATTGTTACTTTAAACCCTGCTGAATCTGGTATGTAAAGTCATTTTTTAAATTGTAGCAGCCCTTTCTTGTCGATACTTAGATCTGGTTTATCTGAGTTTGTGGTATTATTTGGTAGTTATTCCGTTAGTTTAGTATAGTTTTCGTCATCAACACCTGTCGTCCTTATTCTTTCTTCTAGATCACTATCTGCCCTGCTAATATTCATCTCAAATAATCCATGGATTCTTCTACTTAAAGCGTCTGCTACTTTGTTTTCCTTGCCCTTGATATGTCTAACCTCGAAGTCAAATTTGCTTAAGAAGGATAACCAACTTTCTTGCCTTGCGTTAAGATCTGGTTGGTTAAATAGATATTTCACCCTGTTGTTGTCCATTAATAATAGAAATCATCTTCCCATTATGTAGTGTCACCACATCTTTAAGGTGCGTATCACTGCTGCCAATTCCAAGTCATGAGTGACGTAATTTCGCTCATGTTCTTTCAATTTCCATGACTCATAACAAATAGCGTGTCCTTCTTGAGTTAGGACACCACCTAGCCCTTATTTACTCGCATCAACACATATGGTGAAGTCTTTATCTGGGTCTGCTACTTTCAATATGGGTGCCATTGTCAATAATTCCTTTAGTTTGTTGAAGCTATCTTGACATTTCTATGACCAGTGAAACGTGGTTCCTTTCTTTTATAATGATGTGATAGGGTAGGCTATCTTGGAAAACCCTTCTATAAACCTGCGGTAGTATCCGATGATTCCCATGAACGACCGTATATCCGCTACATCTTTAGGTACTGACCATTCCATAATGGATTTTGTATTTTCCGGGTCTACAAAAATGCCCTCTACTGAAATTACATGTCCAAGATATTGTATTTCTTTCTGATAGAAGGCACACTTGTGGAAATTGGCGTACAGTTTGTTCTTCCTTAACATTTGCAGAACTATTCTTAAGTGTTCCTCATGTTCCTCCTCCGTCCTTGAATAGACCAGGATATCGTCGATGAATACTACCACAAACTTATCCAAGTACTCACTGAAAATATTGTTCATTAGGCACATAAACGTGGTTGGGGCATTAGTGAGTCCGAACGGGATGACTACAAACTCATAGTGTCCATATCTTATCTGAAATGTTTTTTTTTTTATGTCCTCGTCTTTTATCCGAACTTGATGATAACCGGATCGTAAATCCAATTTTGAAAAGATCTTGGCCCCCCCTACTTGATCGAACAGATCATTTATCCTTGGTAAGGGATATTTATTCTTAATAGTTATTTTGTTCAGTTGTCTATAATTGATACATAATCTTAGAGTACCGTTGTTCTTTTTCACAAAGAGGACCGGTGCTCCCCAAGGTGAGACACTTGGTCTAATATACTCTTTTTCCAATAATTCCTGCAGTTGTATTTTTAATTCTGTCAGTTCTGGTAAACTCATCTGCTAAGGCACCTTTGAGATAGGGGCATAACCGGGTAACAGATCTATGGAGAAGTCTATTTCCCTTCTAGGGGGTAATTCTGGTATCTCATCCACAAACATGTCTCTGAAATCACGTAGGACAACAAAGTCTTACAACTTTGGCTTATCTTTCTTTTCTGCTAAACTCGTCACTTGGATGGCATAAACTTGACATCCTTTTCTCACACATTTCTTTAGTTGCATTGCTGAAATTTGTCTCACTGATACCAGTTTTTTGTATACCTTGGGTTGTCCTGGTGGTGCCATAATCATCTTTATAGCTAAGTATCTTTGTATAACAATTTAATATTTATTTGTGTCGTTCCAACCAGTCCATCCCAATAATCATATCGTAAGATCCTAGTGGTAGGATGTTCAGATCAGTTCTTATGGTTTGACCATCTAGGCTGAATTCAAAATCTGAGATATAGTCGATTACTTTCCTTTTTGTACCTGTCGCCAGTTGTACAAGCCATGATTTTGCATGCTTCAGTCTCTTAAGTTTATTTTACTCTACTATCTTTGGAGTAATATAACTTAATGTTGCTCCAGTGTCAATTAAAATAGAGATTCGGGTGTCATGTATTTTTCCTTCGACTTCTACCACTGAGGACTGGTGGTCTGCTTGCCATCCATTGATGGCCACATTTATCTGATGTAGGCTCCTGCCCATGTCTCCCACTGTCAAGGCTTCTTGCAAGTTATGAACAATAGTTCTGTTTGTCGAACTCAGATGTGGGAATTTCCTCCTGAGATGAGGCTCTCCACATTCACAACAATTTAATGGCTCACGGGAGTTATCCCCAAACCTCCTCGTTCCCAGGTTTACCGGTTTTCTGCTTCCTTGCGTATTCGGGAGATTGGAGTGAAAATAATTTCTCGAAATACTCTTTGTTGTATTCTGATAAGGAGTTAGTTGGTACTCCTTCTTACACTGGTTCATTCGATCTTGTTTCTTATCCTTCCAGTCTTTGGGAAAATCTACTCACTGTTTACATTGGTCACAACATATTCGCGCTTTTCTAAATACTTCTCTTAAGGATTTTGGGGTTCTTAAACTCAATTTTGTCCCTGTAAGACTGTGGTAGACAGCTTAGGAATCACTGAATTTTTACTTTATCCTCCCGTATGTATGGTATGAACCTTTGCAGATCCAAAAATTTATTTATAAGGTCCTCCATTGTCATCTGTCTGAGTCGTAACTCATAAAATTCTTTTATCTTCCTTTCGAAGTAATTTTCAGAAAGGTATTGTTTCTTGAAATACTTCTTAAATTCAGACCATTCCAACTATTTCTCCTTTAGGCCCTTGGCCAATTTCAGATCTTGCCACCAAATATTGGCCTTCCCTTTCAGATTGTAGATGGCCATCCTGACCTTCATGTTGCTGGAATAGTTGTAGATTTGGAAATACTTTTTGATGTCCAACATACATTCCTCTGCTTCTTCTCCTGTCCTGGATTCCCCATCAAAGGTAGCAGGTTTAATCTTTTTAAATTCTCCTTCAAGGTGGTCTACTTGTTTTTTTTTTCTGTCAGTTTTAGTTCCCTCTTCAGCTGGAGGTGTTCCTTCAGACGAACTGTCTCCTTTTTCTGTTTCTGGCCCTGAGTTCTTAGATGCTCTCTTGCTAAATTCTTCATCGTTATTATTGTCTTTTGGGCTTTTCTTGGTCACTATACTGCGCAACAGGACTTCATTTATCTCATGTTGTTCTTGCTGTGCCTTCTTCAATTTTTCATTGTCGGCTTTAAAGATCTGTACCTCAACAATCAAGTTCCTCATTGTTTCCAACACTTCTGTGGGTGAGCTTCCGTCACTATTCTGCCTTGTATCTCCAGGAGGTCCTTGGTGTGGATTTTCTTCCATCCTGTTTTCTGCATTGTCTCGTGCTGCCATACTTATTCACCAAAACAGAGAAAGTTTTATGTTTGTAACCACAGAATTTATTAGTTTTGGAAAAACAATTATATACTAAGCACTACATTGGTCCTGTTCACGCCTAGTGTTGTAACTTTCTCTCTGATACCATATGTAATGTACCTCAAAATTCTCATAAAAAAAAATAAAAATTCATGGTACAATATTTGCTACTCAATTTTCGTTTAATCCACTCGTGAGATAGGTACTTACACTTTGTCTTTGCTTGCATGACCTTATAACATACTAGCTTAATACCTTACAAAAATTGAATGCAATATATTTTAATCCTTACTTTATTATAAGGGCTTTATTATAATGCCCACACCTACCTATATGCTAGGATTGGAAATTGCAGTCCCTTTGTTTTTAATAGAAACAGACTATTGGATTTTTTTGTTGAACATAAATTTATGTCTTAGGTTTTTAAATGCTTATGCACTACCTAATGGTGTCAACATCAGTCTTCAAGTCTTTCTCGTGGTACGTGACAGGAAAGGTTTTAAGGAGGTTAATGAATTATTTAGGAGTGGTTTCCAAGTGTTTCCTTTGATGGCTCTACTTTAGTTATGTTACGCCTTGTCCTTATCGTAACGAATTGAACCCAGTCAAGTCTGCGTCAACCTCTACACAACTGAACTAACTAACTCCCTTTCGCTTGCCTGAGTAACGAAAGGACAACTTCATGGTTTGGTAGCCGACTAGTTCTTTGGACAATCAAAGTTTTACTGTTGGTTTACTTCGTATCTTCTGCATTTAGGGAGGCGGATGTACCTGTCAAGAGGGGTTTAAGAATCTATCTGGGAAATTAAATAAGGGTCCTGCTAACCTCAGCCCCGATGTCTCTTTCACCTGCTCCTCCCAATATCGATGCGCCAGCTTGCCCTAGTGTAAAGATTTTGTACTTCCCATGCTGAAAGTGTTTACTCATGCCTCTTAGGTCTTGGCAGTCTCATTTCTCCCCTGTGCCTTCGAAGGAAAGGCTCTGTGTTAGGAAAGATTCAATAGGGATAAACCTACCATCTCCATGAGAAATCCTTGGTGCAGTCGATGATAATGCCTGGTAAGTTTTCTCTAAGGGACTGTCGTTTTTCGAAATCGAACAGAGTTTGTTGTTTTTGGTTGAAACCGAGAAGAATTTTTTTTTGTACACTTTTCTGTGGGTTACAGACTTTCCTTACTCCCGATAGATTATATGCGTTCTTTTGTTTTAATAGTGATAGTAGAGGAGTTTTTTCTTGCTATAACCATGAGTCGCAAAACCTCTACTTTTGTGAACCTATAATTCATGTTCACTGTTTGTGTCCCATGCGTCTATTTCTGGTTTAATCCTTTGTTTACCCTATAATTAGCAACTATAAACTGGAGTGACTCAGAGTAGTTCTGAATAGTTCACACCTTCATCGTGCTCCAGAAACTAAAGGGTCCAACTGGGTTCTCAAAGTATATGTTTCCCCTCCGTGACTGGTGCATAACATTTGTAGGAAGGTGGTAATCTACCGGTAAATTATTCCTCAATGAAGTTAGGTTATTCCTCATGATTACTTTTATTGGTGAAACGTATGATACCGTTCCTTGCATTTTTTCTTTTTTCATCAAGGGTTTTTTATCAAATGATTTCTTGTTCTTGAATTCACAATGCTATTTTACTTTGTTAAGGAAATTAATTGGCATTATGTAAAAATGTTTTTTCTCTATATATTACTCTTACTGTTGCGAGGGTACCCACCAGGAGCTCTCAGACCCTTCTCCCCTTGGTCAGGGTTGACTATGAAGCAAAGCATGGAAACAGGAGGGTGGACGCTTCGGTCCTGAGTTAAGTAATCCAACATCTATGGTTATCATTGTTCCTTTTGGAGTTTATAAATCAAGATTTTACTCTGTAACTTTTCTAATGTTTACCGTGATGGCTTAATGTAGGTCTTCCCGCTTCACAGCATGGGTTTTATCCTCTGTTCAACATGGAAAAGGTACTCGGGTTCCAAAATATGCCCCTTCAACTTGTTACGACCTGGAGGTCTCGATTCTGTTCGTAGTTCTTTTTTTCTGATGTTAATCGTAACCTTTGTTCATGCACCGATACCCTGTACCAGATAACTGAGGGTTTAAACCCGTTTTGTTTATCAAAGTTCCAATTTAAATGTAAGCATGATGTGGGAGACTTGTGAATGAAATTCTTGTTTTCTTATTTTTAAAAGGACTATTTACCCCAACGGAATCGTTACTAGAGGTCTCACAGCTTCCGACTCTGCGTGTTTGTATGTGTTTGTTTTCGATTGGTTGCTTCTTCAACAAGGATTTGCATCACTCTATGATTTCTTAGAGTGCAAAGTGATTTAATAAAAAATGCTTTGTTTCCTTTCTGCATACAACATATATAAGATATGTAGTAACAAGTTGTCTATCTATTTCCTGTAGTATTATCCTAGCATGATTATATCGTCCCAGAAAATAGGGTGATCTTACGCTCGTTTCCATATGCTTAATCGTTCTCATCTGTATTAATAGATTCTGTTTACAGTTTGAAACATTCATATGCATATAATCGTTCTGTTCGTGCATTGATATATATATTTGACTCTATTTAAAGTTGAGACATATAGGTGCATAGGGTAGTTATGTTCGTTCATTGGTGCATATTCGACTCTGTTTAAAGTTTGAAACGTATATGTGCATATGATAGCTCTGTTCATTCGACTCTGTTTAAAGTTTGAAATATATATACACATATAATTATCCCTATTCGTTCATTCGACTCTATTAATGTTTAAAACATATATATGCATATAATGGCTTTGTTCGTTCGTTCGATTCTGTTAAAGTTTGAAACATATATACGTATATAATGAATTTGTTCATTTATTTGACTCTCTTAAAGTTTGAAACATATAAAGACGCATATAATAGCTCTGTTCGTTCATTGATACCTATTCGATTATGTTTAAAATTTGATTCTGGAAAATAAATCTGCATTTAAATCCTACAGTCTATTCACTAAATTTCGAACAGTCTTTGTCTAGGTTCTTGCATGCATACCAGTGTTAAGGATCTCACTATAATGATAACCAATTCATTCCATAGAGATAGAATACTGAATATTTAGTTACATAAAAGACTTACAACAGTTACACGATCATTAAAAACAGCTACTAGAACTCTTCTGTATAGTGATAACATGTACAATATCTTCAATATAAAAATCATTTAGACAGATAGAGTTTAGAGTAAATATCTGAACTAGGCTTGCAGAGAAAACAAAGGGAATAACCACGTTCCTCCCAACCATAGAATCAAACAACCACGATTACTTGCTTGATTCACCCCCTAGCCTGACCATGAGTCCAGAAGGGCGAACCTGGAAATCCCTCTACAACACTGTCCTTCAATTCAGTCTCCTTTTTTCTTGCCTCACACCCTTCCAGTGTTCATAATATAAAGTGAAAAAGAAAAAGACTTGCCAAAACAAACTCTCTTCCCAGCATACTTAACAGCGTCCTGCCTCCTCGCATATGTTTATTTGTAACTTGCATAGGACTTTTTTTTTTCCTTCTTTGGAATTTTTGCAGCT
Source organism: Picea engelmannii (assembly GCA_009831015.1). Classification (NCBI taxonomy): domain Eukaryota; kingdom Viridiplantae; phylum Streptophyta; class Pinopsida; order Pinales; family Pinaceae; genus Picea; species Picea engelmannii. Next base: position 113,644 of record ML785830.1, on the reverse strand, counting down.
TCCTAAATCCTTGATTTTCAGGGGCTGCCAATGGAAAAATCATTAATTTTCCACTTGTACAAATTATCCCAGGGGTAGTTCCAACATGTTCCCCACTCATGGAGTCATGGTCAACTACTTTTAACATGGTTATTCCATTTGTCTTCCTACAATCAATATAAAATATTATGTTTTCAAACAAGTTTCATTGTCAAATAGTTAGTTGGGTCAAATCAAAGTCCTGCCCAACAGTCATAATAATTTATTACAATTCACAAATTCGAAATTTGGAATTGCCATAAATGGCAAAAATTTTCCAAATTCGAATTTACCAAAAACGAAATAATTTCCTTGAAATTTCAATTTCCAAATTATTTTTTTGGGGGGGATGTGACACAGCCTTACACATTGAACATAATTCCTATATGAAAATAAATCCACATTCTAACATTTCCCTTCAGTCCTAAGGTTATGCTAACATTCATATAT
>ML785830.1:89185-111685 GCA_009831015.1 Picea engelmannii | reverse complement strand
AGCTAGCTCTTATGACTGTAATGTTTTAAAAGGACTTGTCGTATTTTTCATTCAGTATGTAATATAAAGTGGGTATCCTGTGTCCCAAATGATTCATTAAGGAATACCCTGTAATATGCAATATTTGAGTCTATGGAAAATCTTGGTTTAAGATATTTCATATTTTTATTATCACTCGTTATGGGTGGAAACTACCATTCGAAAATGGGTATTCAACATAGATATTAAATCTGTGCTAAATCTTTGAGCATCACCTTGTGAATTATATATGTATAAAGTTATGGAATACATTTCATTCTGCACTTCTTAGGTCATTTTAATTATTAGAAGATTCTTTTGATTTCCTTCTCGTGTTTATATTCAAAGGATTGTTTATCGTGACCTAATGATGGGACCCCTGGTTTTTGTGAGGGTGCCCATCATGCCGATTTTGGCCCATTTCTCCCTTACAGAATGTGGATGACTTCATCGACTGTGTATAGGAAAGGGGACATATACTATGGATCCAAGTTAAGTGCAATCCAAAACTTCATGTGTTTGTCTCTTTGTAATCAATTTATCCCGGAAATTAAATTTTGTGTTTCATATAAGAAAATTCTATTATTCTTGGGTAGTTTCTAATTGAAATTTTCTTGGTCCCCTTACAGGCTTGGAGTATCCGAAAGCTTTGGGATTCTAGGCATCCTCTCATACGAAAGGTACTCGGGTTCCTTTATAGAGTTCTGAGAACTTATCATTCCAGATTCTAACAACGAAGCTCTAGGTTTCAACCTAGACTATCGTGTTGTGCAAAGTTCTGTCCCAATTCATGTTAATATAATGAATCCAAATGTTGTAACGATATTCACTATTGGAATACCATAACGCAGGCCGTGCGTAAGTTTTGGATACACCTTTGATTTTGGATCTTGATTTGGGTTGTATAATGAACTTAAAATAATATTTGAATCACGGGATTTTCCTCCTATATACTTGTAATGAAATACAATGATTAATAACCATTTTAATTCCAGGATTGTCGATACATTGGATATCTATTAAACCTAAAAAAATTTAAAGAAGAAAAGAATTTCAACTTATATGCTTCCAGAAAGCAAATCCTCCAATTTTAGTTGCTCCTGTACTATTATGCTTTTAGAAACTTCATTGTGCCAATAGAACTATTGGTTTTCATTTATTTCATTGTTGTCTGACTTATACAGAGATTGGAACGAATTGTGATTGTTAATAAGGCTAGGAAATTTTGAATTTATCATAATACGTGTATATAAATTAAAGGGTTCCAGAATCTTTGCTTTCGAAAATTCGTCGAGCTTTCCCTCATCTAGAATTTCATTCCAGAACTTTGTTTACATTGAAAAGATATTGTTCGTTTTTCATTTATTGTTTCCAGAATTTAGTATATGGCCAGTTAGACTATTTGTCTTCCATTATATAATTAGTATCTAGTGATATGCATACATTGGGCTTTTAAAGTGAGTCTTGTAAGCACGGATGATTTTAAGGATGGAAATTTATTTGAAAATGTAGAAACCTTGGTGAATCCTACTAATCCTTCATATGCCAACTATAAATGATTGGAGATATTTTTGTAAAACTATTCAAATTTCTAAGGATTTTATATATTTTTCATAAATTTTTGGCGATTTTTAAGGTAAAATAATTTTATCCTATAGAATTTGGGCGAATAATTTTTAAAATATCGAATCTCATTTTTGGAAAAACCATGGAAAATTAGCCCATGAGTGAAATTTAGCCCCTAAAATCATCCCTTCTTGTAAGTCGTATGGTTATATCCCTTTTTTCATACACAGTTATCCCCTATCATATACAATCATTTGCAACCGTAGTTTAATTTGATAGGTTAAATCATACAAAATCAAGAGATAACCCATAGGAATAAATATTTGTAAGCATAAGTATGAAATGTTCTTAAATCTCAGGTTTACTTCCATAATATTGTTTACTTAACCTGATATTCATCTGCAAAATAGAATAACCAAATGTACATGATGCACTGAACTAGTAGTGATTTCTAGCACAATATAATGTAGTAATCTATTAACACAGTTATATTTCCTGATACATTTCCACCATTCGATTTTCATTCCAACCAAAATACTTAGAAGGGTTTGTTCAATAGTTATATTTAGACTATGAGGCTCTATCCTACATTTCATTGCATTCCTTCAAAATTTAATAAAACAGAGTACCTCATTCATATTTAAACAGATGAAAAATTATCGACCAATAATTCCAAATAGCATTTGAACAGAGAAGGAGTAGATAGACATATCTGAACAATTTTTTGAACAACAAATGGAACAACCAAGATCCTCCCAATCTTAGAATATAACAACCAATTCACTTGTCTCGTTCACCCCCTAGCCTGACCATGAATCCATAAGGGTTAACTCAGAAATCCTCCTCAACAATAGTCCTTCAGTTGCAACAGTTTCTCCTTGCCTCACACTCAGCAAGTACTGTTCATAATAGCAAGAGATAATTTCCTTTCCCAGCATACTCGACAGTTTCCTGCCTCCTCCCATATGCTATATATCCGAAAACCATTGTGCCTAGGTATTTTCCCCTTGGGAATTTTCACATCTTTCCAAATCCCTGATTTCTAGGGGTTGCCAATGGCCAAATTCCTGATTTTCCACTTGTCACATTCAGCCTTGACGTAGTTCCAACATGTTCCCCTCTCATGGAGTCATGGTCAACTGATTTTAACCTAGTTGTTTGATTTGTCCATCAACAATAAATATAAAATATTTTGTTTTAATACAAGTGTCATAGTCAAATAGTTAGTTTGGTCAAATCAAATCTCTGACCAATAGTCATAGTCATGAATTACAATTAACTAAATTTGAAATTTGGAATTTCCATAAATGACAATAATCTGCCAATTTCGTATTTACTAAAAACGAAAATCATTTCCTAGGCAAATTTTAGATTTGAAAATAATTTATTTTGGGGGATGTTACATCCTTTCCCCCTTCAATAAAACATTGTCCTCAGTGTTCGTTCCTTTCTTGGAATAGGATTGGATGAGATTTCTGCAAATCTCCCTCCAACTCCCAAGTGGCCTCCTCAGGGATAAAGTGCTTCCATTGCACCTTTACCTGCGCGACGACCCTATTCCGAAGTGTTATTTCTCTCCTGTCCAGAATGCGCAGAGTTTCCTCTTGGAACTCGCCTTCTAGTTCCACTTGCACAAGGTTCCAATCGATCATATGATTAGGGTCATGAACATAATTCTTTAACAAAGAAACATGAAATACATTATGGATTTTTAGATTGGCATGAAGTGCTAGTTGGCATGCTATAGGTCCAATTCGAGCTAAGATCTTGAAAGGGCCAAAAAACTTGGGTGTCAACTTGGCACAATTCCTTAGCTTTAGGGAACTTTTTTGGGCTTTGAATTTTAAATAGACGGGGTCTCCCACTTGAAATTCCACGTGTCTTCTCTTCAGGTCCGCGTAACTTTTTTGTCTGTCCTGAGCCTCCTTTAAATTATGTCATACTTTTCTTACCGTGCTCTCCATTTCCCAGAGCATCTCTGGTCCCACCATTATTTTTTCCAATAGGTTATCCCATCTAATCGACATCGTACACTTTCTGTCGTATAGTACTTCAAAATGATTAATTTTAGCCGAATTTTGGTATCCATTGTTGTATGCAAATTCCACCAAGTGTAGGTAGTCTTCCCACTTGCTTGGTTTTGTTATTACGTACATGAATAACATATATTCTACGATTTGGTTTGTTCATTCAGTCTACCCATCTGTTTGTGGATGATAACTCGTGCTGAAATTCAAGTTAGTGTTTAACCCTGCAAACAATTCTTTCCAAAAAGAAGATGTAAATTTTACGTCTCTATCCGAAATCACCATTTTAGGAATACCATGAAGTCTAAAAATTTATTTCATGTATATTTCAACGATGTTAATGGCTTTAAAAGTAGACTTTATAGGAATAAAGTGTGCAGACTTACTAAGTTTATCGATTACCACGATAATTGAATCATTCTGTTTTTGAATTCTAGGCAAACCTGTAATAAATTCCAGTGATATTGTCTCCCATTTCCATTCCGACACAGGTAAGGGATGCAATAGGCTGGCTAGATGTTGATGTTCGGATTTTACCTACTGGTAGTCCTGACACTTAGCTAAGTATTAAGTTGTTTCACCCTTCATATTAGGTCAATAGAATAACTTCCTTAATGTTGTTACCATTTTCTGGTATCCCGAGTGACCAGAATATGGTTTCTTGTGTGTTTTGTCCAAAATCGACAACTTTAATTCCACCGAATCTGGTATGTATATTCTATTTTTGAATCATAGTAGGCCTTTTCTGTCCAAACTCAGATCTATTTTGTCTAAGTTTTCTGCATTATCTCGTAATTTTGCCATTGTTCTAGTGTACTTTTTTTCATTATTACCTGCAACCTTTATCCTCTACTCAAGATCACTTTCTGCCCTGCTAATGTTTATTTCAAACAACCCATGAACTCTTCTGCTTAAGGCATCAACCACCTTGTTTTCCTTACCCTTCATATGTCTTACCTCAAAGTCAAAATTGCTCAAGAAGGCTAGCCATCTTGCTTGCCTTGCATTAAGATCCGACTGACTAAACAAAAATTTCACACCACTGTTATCCATCAATAACAGAAAGTTTATGCCCATGATGTAGTGTTGCCACCTTTTTAAGGTGTGTATTACAACTGCCAAATCTAAGTCATGAGTGATGTAGTTTTGTTCCTGTTCCTTTAGTTTTCGGGACTCATAACAAATAGCATGCCCTTCTTCAGTTAGGACACCACCTAGTCCTTTTTTACTCGCATCTACAGAAACAATGAAGTCTTTGTTAGGATCTGCTACCTTTAAAATGGGTGCGGTCATTAGCAATTATTTTAACTTATTAAAATTGTCTTGGCATTTTTGTGACCAGTTAAACTTGGTTCCCTTCTTTTGTAACGATATGATAGGATATACAATTTTGGAGAATCCCTCTATAAATCTGCGGTAATATTCGGTGATTCCCATGAATGATAGGATGTCCGCTATGTCCTTAGGAATCGACCATTCCATGATGGATTTTATTTTCTCAAGATCAAATGAAATGACTTTTGTAGATATTACATGTCCTACGTACTGTATTTTGTTCTGATAAAAGTCACACTATTCAAATTTAGCATATATACTAGAATATCGTCAATAAATACCAACACAAACTTGTCCAAGTATTGATGGAAAATACCATTCATTAAACACATAAATGTGACTGGCGCGATAGTGAATCCAAAAGGTATAACAAGAAATTGGTAATGTCCATATATCATTCGGAATGTTGTTTTACTGATGTCCTTATCTTTTATTCTAACCTGGTGATAACGAGATCGTAAATCCAGTTTCGAAAAAATAGTTTCCCCACCTACTTGATCGAACAAATGATTTATCCTATGTAAGGGGTACTTTCTCTTAATAGTCATTTTGTTTAATTTCATGTAATTGATGCATAATCTCAGAGTTCCATATTTCTTTTTAACAAAGAGGACGGGTGCTCCCCATGGTGAAACACTCGGTCTGATATATTATTTGTCCAATAATTCTTGCAGTTGAATTTTTAATTTTGTTAACTCTGGTAAACTCATTCAGTAGGGTTCTTTAGATATAGGGGATGAACCAGGTAGTAAGTCGATAGAAATTCTATCTCCCTCTTTGGGGGTAATTCAGGTATCTCGTCAACAAACACATCTCTGAAATCATGAAAAACGACAAAATCCTCCAAGATGGGTTTATTTTCCTTTTCTAATAGGTTTATTACTTAGATGGCATAAACCTGACAACCCTTTCTCATGCATTTATGAAATTGTATTGCGGAAATCTGCCTAACTGAGATTGGTTTTTGTACACCTTGATATGTCCTAGTAGTGTCATTTTTGTATTTATACTTGAGTGATTTTTCATAAAAATCTAACACTGCTTTATGCTTTTCTAACCAATCAATTCTGATAATTACATCATAAGATCCTAACGATAATACGTTCAAATTTTTCTTTATGTTTTGACCACCTAAATTGAACTTATAATCAGAAATAAAATCAACCACTTTTATTTTTGTTCCTGTTGCTAGTTGTACCAGCCAAGATTTTGTATGTCTTGTTTTCTTAAGTTTATTTGAATCCACTATACTAGGAGTGATATAACTCAATGTAGATTCACGATCAATTAAAATAGAAATGTGAGTGTTATTAATTTTACCTTCAATTTCCACTACAGAGGACTGGTGGTTAGCTTGTCAGCCATCCACGACTGCATTGATCCGATGTAAGCCTCTTCCCACATCTCCCATCGTAGAGGATTCCTATAGGTTGTGAACCATAGTTCTCACTGCTAAAGTAAAACGTGGACAGTTCCTCCTTAAGTGAGGTTCCCCACATTACCAACATTTTAACGATTCGTGGGGTCTATCCCCAAACTTCTTTGATCCTAGATTTACTAGTTTACCACCTCCTTGGGTGTTCTGATTATTGGAGTGAAATTATTTTCTGGAAAAAATCTTTTTTGTGTTATGGAAAGGAGTTGTTTGATATCCCTTCTTCCGCTGGTTCATTTGGTCTTGCTTCTTATCTTTCCAAGTCTTGGGAAGTTTTGACCATTGTTTGTATTGGTCGTAACACATTTGGGCTTTCCTGAAAACTTCACTTAAGGAATTGGGATTATCAAATTCAATTATGTCCTTATAAGATTTTGGTAAACAACTTAGGAACCATTGGATTTTTACTTTGTCCTCTCGGATATAAGGCACAAACCTTAGTAATTCCAGGAATTTGTTCATCAGATCTTCCATATCCATTTGAACGAGTCATAGGTCATACAATTCTTTGGTTTTTATTTCATAGTAACTTTCAGATAGGTACTATTTATTAAAGTATTTCTTAAAATATGACCATTCCATCTGTTTTTCCTTCACACCCTTGGCCAACTTCAGGTCTTGCCATCATATGTTGGCCTTCCCTTTCAGATTATAGATGGCCATTTTGACCTTCATATTGATGGAATAGTTGTATATCTGGAAATACTTCTTGATGTCTAATAACCATGGTTTAGGTTCCTCCCCTGTTTTGGATTCCCCATCAAAGATAGATGGTTTGATTTTCTTAAACTCTCCCTAAAGGTGCTCTACCTTATATTTCTTTTTCTTCTTGTTTTTGTTTTTTCTCTAGCTGAAGTTGTACCTTCAGATGAGTTGTCCCCTTTTTCTTCTTCAGGAACAGAATTCTTGGAGGCCCTTTTACTGACCTCTTCTTCCTGGTTGTCATAATTTGGTCTTTTCTTTGTCACTATACTTCATAGCAGGACTTCATTTATTTACTGTTGTTCTTGTTGTGCCTTTTTTGGTTTCTCATTGTCCTCTTTGAAAACTTGCAGCTCAACAATGAGATTTCTCATAATTTCCAGAAATTTGGTAGGTGAACTTATGTCAATGTTTTTCCTCTGATCTTCAGGAGGCCTTTGTTCAGGATTCTCCTCAAGTATGATTTCTTCTTCATCTTGGGCTGCCATTATTACAACAAAATAAAGTGTTTTTTGTATGTAACAATAATTGTTTTGTTAGTTTTCATAAACAGGAAAATATATGCTAAGTAAATAATTTGGCCCTACTCAAGGTCCAAGTGTTGTAACCTTTGCTCCGGTACCATATGTAATGTACCTCAAATTTATCAATTTAAAAAAAAAAAATCTATGGAACATTAATCTCCACTTTCATTTAACAGAGTCGTAGTTAAGAGAAGTTAGTAATTATCTCCATTGTTAAACTCTGCAAGGTTTTCTTATGTTATGACTATCAACGATGAAATTTCTATCCCATCGTAACACACATTGAACAAAGTTCCTATATGAAAAGAACTCCACATTCTAACATTTCGCTTGTATCCTAAATTTATTCTAACATTCATATATATATCTATGTATTATATTTCCCATCAGGTCGATTTTGGCCCATTTCTCCCTTACAATATGTGGATGACTTCGTCGACTGCGTAGAGGCAAGCCGACCGGTACTATGTCTCCAAGTTAAGTGCAATCCAGAACTTCGTGTGTTTTTATCTTTATAATCAATTTATCCCAGAAATTAAATTTTATGTTTCATATAAGAAAATTTTATTATTCCTGGGTAGCTGCTAATTGAAATTTTCTTGGTCCCCTTATAGGGTTGGAGTATCTGAAAGATTTGGGATTATGGGCATCCTCTCGTACAAAAGGTACTTGGGTTCCTTTACAGATTTCTCATAAATTATCATTCCATATTCTAATAATGAAGCTCTAGGTTTCAACCTGACTATCGTGTTGTCTAAAGTTCCATCCCAATTCCTATTAATCCAATGAATCCAAATGTTGTAACGATATTCACTATTGGAATACCATAACGTAGGCCTTGCATAATTTTTGGATACACCCTTGATTTCAGATCTTGATTTGGGTTGTATAATGAACTTAAATAATATTTTAATCACGAGACTTTCCTCCTGCATACTTGTAATGAAATACAATGATCAATAACGATTTTAATTCCAGGCTTGTCAATATGCTGGATATATGTTAAACCTAAATTGTTTTAAAGAAGGAGAGATTTTCAAATTATATGCTTCCAGAAAGCGTATCCGCCAATTGTAGTTGCTCCTGTACTATTATTCTTTCAGAAACTTCATTGTGCCAATAGAACTATTCGTTTTCTTTTATTTCACTAGTGTCTAACTTATACAGAGATTGGAACGAATTGTTATTGTTAACAAGGCTAGGAAATTTCAAATTTATCATACTATGTGTATATAAATTAAAGGGCTCGAGAATATCTGTTTTCAAAAATTCGTCGGGCTTTCACCCATCTAGCATTTCATTCCAAAACTTCGTTTGCATTGAAAATATACTGTTCGTTTTTCATTTATTGTTTCCAGAACTTAGTATATGTCCAGTTACACTATTATTCTTCCATTATATCATTAGTATCTAGTGATATGCATACATTGGGATTTTAAAGTTAGTCTTGTATACAATCATTTGCAACATTTGTTTAATTTGATAGGTTAAATCGTCCAAAATCAAGAGATAACCCATAGGAATAAATATTTGTAAGCATATGTATGAAATGTTCTTAAATCTCAGGTTTACTTCTAGAATAGTGTTTACTTAACCTAATATTAATTTGCAAAACATAATAACTAGATGTACATGACGCACTGAACTGGCAGTGATTTCTAGCACAATATAATGAAGTAGTAATCTATTAAAACAATTATATTTCTTGATACATTTCCACCATTCGATTTTCATTCCATCCAAAATACTTAGAAGGGTTTGTTCAATAGTTACAGTTAGACTGTGAGGGTCTATCCTACCTTTCATTACATTCCTTCAGAATTTAATAAAACAGAGTACCTCATTCATATTTAAATAGATGAAATCCTATCAACCAATAGTTTTAAATAACATTTGAACAGAGAAGGAGTAGATAGACATATCTAAACAATTTTTTGAACAACAAATGGAACAACCAAGTTCCTCCCAACCTTAGAACATAACAACCAATTCACTTGTCCCGTTCACCCCCTAGCCTGACCATGAACCCATAAGGGTGAACTCAGAACTCCTCCTCAGCAATAGTCCTTCAGTTGCAATAGTTTCTCCTTGCCTCACACTCAACAAGTAGTGTTCATAACAACAAGAGATAATTTCCTTTCCGATCATACTTGGCAATGTACTGCCTCCTCCCATATGCTATATATCCAAAAACCATTGTGCATAGGTCTTTTCCCATTGGGAATTTTCACAGATTTCCAAAACCTTGATTTTCAGGGGCTGTCGATGGCCAAATTACTAATTTTCCACTTGTCACATTCAACCCTGAGGTAGTTCCAACATGTTCCCCTCTCATGGAGTCATGGTCAACTGATTTTAACCTGGCTATTCCATTTGTCCATCAACAATAAATATAAAATATTTTGTTTTCATACAAGTTTCATAGTCAAATAGTTAGTTGGGTCAAATCAGATCTCTGCCCAACAGTGAAAGTCATCAATTACAATTAACTAAATTCAAAATTCAGAATTGCCATAAATGGCAATAATTTTCCAATTTCAAATTTACTAAAAACGAAAATAATTTCCTAAGAAAATTTTAGATTTGAAAATAATTTATTTTGGGGGATGTTACATGTAAACAGTAGCATTCGTGACATTACCCCCTTGTGGGGGATTACCCTATGTGACCCCCTGCATCGGTGGAAGGTTTGTTGCAACCATTTATTTCTTCTATAGGGGAAACTGATTTGTTGGGAATGCAGGTTTCTATTGGGTTTCTCATTGGCACAAGTATTGATGAATCCAATTCATCTAAGGACATCAATGAGTAGGATAGTCTCGAGTACAAATATTTCATGGAAACTTCATCTTACTTTTCTCTTTGGTTTCTTTTGCATTAGCATTTCGATTAGGGAAAGTCCCTTTCCCATAAGCATAGTTCTTCTTTTTCTTTTTCTTCTTTCCTCTAGGTTGTTGTGCATTATTCATATTTTTTGATTGTACGAAATGAATGTCAGAGTTTTGGGTAGGGACTGATGCATTTTGTTACACCGATGCAATTTTTTTTGGATTAGAATATATGGTCATCTGACCCATTTGACCTATAAACTGGCCAACATAAGCATGGGAGAAAAGATCAATCACACCATCGTCATGTGGTTTTGGGATAGGTTTAGGAGGATCTATTAACAACATAGGAGCATGAGGTAATAGATCGTATAAAGTGTAAGATTGGGAATAAGTCAAATCTATATTCAAGAACGTAACATCACTTAATCTGCGATTAAATCTCCTGACATAGCAACATCATTCACAATATTAGGAAATAATAATTTCACAAAACAATCCTCTATAAATTGATCTACAATTTCATCTCTAATGAGCTTATGTCACCATCTCCATTCATGAATATGATTGAAAATGTTGGTGGTGTTATTCTATTGTAAATATGTAAAGAGTTAGATTCCAATTTCATAATGGATTAGGAGTTGCAAAAGTGTTAAAACATTCATCTCCAAAGATGAAAAATCATTAATTAAAGAACCAAGTACTACAATATACAATTTCACGATGCTCCCTTTCATGGTTTGTTGAAAATGATGCAAATTTATGCTATCATCCAATGAGGAGTTTGATTAACACCATGGGTGGAAAATCATGACATGGGTGGAGGATCTTCTCCAAGAGTTTTTCCAAACATGGGTATATTTGATGGTAATTTTCTAGGTATAAAAAACCTGGTGGGTTGATGCTTAATGGGGCCTGTTAGTAACATTTCTTTTCATGGGCACAAGAGCATTCGGGTCTGTGAGTTGCACGAGAAGCCCCCAATCGCAGCATGAAAAAAAATCATGTTTTAGGCATCCAAGCAAGTAAGCGGGCGAGATTATATTGTTGACAGCCCGGATTCATCCATAAGAGAAGATCGACGGTCGACGGGAAATCATGGTTAGCGGAGCTGCGCTGAGATTAGCGCGATGGATAGCGCCCATATTGCATGCAAGAAAGGGTGGCAGCCATCCATCCAAAGGACACCTGGCGTGAGATCTAGCCACGTCGGCTTTTTAGCATTCGGGAGTTTGACGGGTGAGGGTTCTATGTCGTTCTACATCTTGAAACCCTAAACCCCGAAGCGTCGAAAGAGCCCAGAGTCGGGCCCGCAGTATCACGGAGTAGTCTCAGCCGTCTATCTAAAGGGGACACCTGGTGCGCGATTAGGCTCATCAGCTTTCGCCCATCGTGACCTCGAAGCACAAGGAGCAACTCCTTCATATTCCTGAGGCGCGAGGTACCAAGAGCAACCAGGACCTAGGGCCCACAGCATTGTCGAGTGAGTTCAGGACCGTCAGATATGAGAGGGACGTGTGGCGCCCAATTAAGCCATCTCGACGTTTCTCTCATCGCGACTGTGATAAGCAAGGATCAACTCCTTCCTATTCACGAACACTGAAAGCACCTTTGAGGATAAACAAAGGGTCACAGCTCGTAGTCACTTAGGAAATAAAAAGAGTTGTGCAAGAGGGGCCAAAGGCGTCGAGTCTAGTCACCGAAAGGATCATTGCGATCTCCAGATGCCATCTGATTCGGCCTCCATCCTGGTTTTCGCTTGGAGTAAATGAAGGTGAGAAGGGGTGGTTGAAACCTCTCCTCATTCATTAAGTGTAAGGTATGGAGGGCCTGGCAAGCTATCTGCCTGAGAGGGTCCTGTGTACAAATTTATTTGCAGAGAAGCCATGCTGAGTCCTCGACTAGCCTGAGAGGTCTGCACACGCTAACTCGGAACTTAATGTCTCAGCTACTCCCCTTGTAGGATTCATGTGCAATTAAGGTGGCGTCTGATGAAGAATATCCATCCAAATTTGGATAAAGGGACACCAAGCCTTGGATGGCTGAGCACACCTTTGTTAGGTGAATTTTTCTGAGTATATAGACTCAGTCTTTGTATTTTGTAATTATCAATGTTTGAGCAAGGCTCCTGGTTGTAAATATTTAATGAAGCATTATTATTCCTGGTTATGTGTGGACTTTTGAAACTTCTTGCCTTATAAATGTCAGTTTCTTTCATGTCTTTGTTTACACTGTATTAGAGCAGCTTGGAATTGGAGGATCCAGTCGAGTTGTAACTATTATAGGATGATGTAGGTTGGATCACTATAAAAGTTGCATTGTTTCTAATCGGTCTCTGTGATTTTCTTAGTGCCAAACGACTTGGAATTGGAGGATCCCGTCAAGTCCCCCTTTCAGTTTCTCTAACCCCTGAACCAAGAGGATCTTGCACTTAGATTTTTTCTTCTACAAACTACTGAAAGGTCTGTTTCCTGAGGTAGTTTTTCCACTCCTCTCACTATGTCTTCAACTCGCTCATTTTTAAATGAACCCACTGACTGAAGTTAGATCAAGACCTCCTTTGTTCCTTACATACCAGACCCAGTCCCTAAGTTAGAGTGATATCTCCCCGAGTCTCTACCCATTTGATCACCCATTAAAAACTATCGTGACATAAAACTGATGGGCGTTGGGCTCTGCTCCTGCAAGCAATCGAGGAGTGACTTCTAACGCTAACATTTCTGGCGCCATTGCCATGGACAAAGTTGAAAATTTTCCCCGGGATTGAACGACATTGACCCTCTGATTCTGAAGGTGCATCGGGTATCAGAGCCTTTGAAGATTGCTACTGTGCACCTGGCGACTCCATTGTGATGACTCCACTATGGCGAACCTGTCGTGTTAATTTTGGCTTTCAGAGGAAGACACACGCGGTCTCATCCAAAGATGCCTCTATCTACACCTAAAACTGATCTGGAGGTGGTTCTCAGAAAAGGAAAGGCCTCTGAAGAAGAAGCTTCCACCGCCGAACCAGGTAATCTGCCATCTCCTTCTATAGGAACTCCATTTTCTCCTCCTCAGTTTCTTAACATACCTCTTTCAGAGGTTTCTCGTTTCCTGAATTTCGGGAGTGTTCATGTTGAGTTTTCCACTCCTCGTCTGGGATCGGAGGGAGAAATCCTTGTCACTCCCCTCTCCTCTGAAGTTGTACCTTGGCGTAGACCCAGGACTGCAGAAGATTTCCCCACTCCTATATTTTCCACTCCTCCTCTTGTTACTGTTGCCACTCCTACACAAAGAGGAGCACCTGTTGATTTGAACCCGTTAGCCTTCTCTTTAAATCCCCTTTTGTTTCCCATTCCACTTCAAGACTAATTCCCAGTAGCCCCTTCATGAAATCCTTCTCCTCCAAGTTCTCCTCCACCTAATATTCCTATGGCTGGTGCTAATCCCCCTCTAAGTAGAATGGACTCCATAGTCGCTGCCAGATACGCTCCCTTAATCCTACCCCATCCTATGAATCCTCTCCCTGCTGGAGATTACTTGAAGTATATGCCCAAGTTCACCGGGGAAGGGGACATAACTGCAAAAGAGCACCTGGATGCTTTCTATAGCTATGCAGACAACCTGAACATTGAAAATGAAGATGTCTAGATGAGAGTCTTCATATAGAGCCTGGATGGTGAGGTGAGGAAGTGGTTTAGAGGATTGGCCCCTAGATCTATTGCTGGGATCGAAGCCCTGGATAGTGCTTTCCTGAGGCAGTGGGGCGATAGGAAGGATTTCATGTATTACATGATAGAGTTCGGGTCTTTGAATAATATGGAAGGAGAGTTTGTCTCTGATTTCTCCAAAAGATTCAATAAGATGTATAATAAAATTTCTGCTGAAATAAAACCCTCAGAAGCCTCGACCAAGATTTCTTATGCTAGTGCATTTGGCCCAGATTGCTGTCTTTTATTGAGAGAAAGAAGAGCCACCTCCTTATCTCAAATACAAGATGCTTCCATAGAAGGGGAATCCAATGTATTAGAAACTTATAGACTGAGGAACAAGGCCGACATAGATAGAAGAAAGGGAAGATCAGAAACCTCAACTTCTGGCCCATCGGTGCCCCACCCTCATGTGGATGAACTAACCAAGATGGTGAAGTATCTATCTGCAGAGATGGAGAGAATGAAGGTGGAGGGGAGGGAAGCATACAAGGGCCCTCAAAACACTTAAAACAAAGGAGGTTTTACGAGGCCAAACAATATTACTTCCCCGACTATGCAAAGAGAGAGGGGAAGAGACAAAGAAGACTAGAAAATTCAGGCCCCTTTTCAAAACAATTTTGTGGTCTAGGGGGAAGAAGGGGAAACAGATGAGCTTGATCGTGAAATCCATTGTTGTAGGGACACTCCTCCTTTTCCTCATCTCACTCAATCAACATACGAGGAGTCTCTCATGGACAGTCAACTAAATGAACTGAGCAAGGGAGACAAGGCTAGTGGCAGCCAAGGCAGGTATGATCTGAGGTCTAAGAAAAAGACAGTAGCACCTAATGTTCCTGAGCAGTCCACTAGAACAAAGAAACCTGCTAATGAAGTAGTAGAAAGTAACAAAGGTAAGAAGCCCCGACCCCTCTCTCCCATAGTCTAGAGTCATGTTCCTGAAATAAGAGAAATTCTGAAGCTTACCTCTTCTTTTAATTTCAAACATGAAATTCAAAAGATCAGAATCGTTGTTCCCCTAACTGAATTGATTAAACATGAAGGGTTCAAGAGATTCTTCTTTGATATTTTACAGTCTGAGGTCTCATGCCTTCCCATAGACTCCATCAATTTGCAAGATGAAAAGCCTGCAGTTATTCTAGGTCCTATGGTAGAAGACAGGAATGACTCATCCCCTCCCTTCTACACTTCCTTGAACATACATGAAAAGGTACTTCACAACTTCTTGATGGATTTGGGGGCTTCTCACAACCTCATGCCTAAAACTGTCATGGAAGTGTTAGGGCTAGAAGTCACCCGAGCCTATCATGACCTCTATTCCTTTGACTCCAGAAAAGTTCAATGTCTAGGAGTTATCAAAGACCTGGTCTTGACCTTGTTTCATTTGCCCATGAAAAGTGTGGTCATGGATGTTGTAGTGGCTGATGTCCCCCCCAAGTTCAGTATTTTTTTATCAAGATCTTGGATAAAAAGACTGAGGGGAACTTTACAGATGGACCTCACATATGCTACTATCCTAGTGTTTGGAGGAGAACATAGGAGGTTATACAGGGAAACCCAACTAGCCTATATAATCAGTGATGAGGCCAACACTACCAACCATCCCATTTTTTCCTTGGACACTGATTTAGGTTCTAGTGTACTACAACTCACTAATTCTCCCGAGCCTCCTCTGAAACTCAGAAAGCCGCTCACCACTTCCAATAAATTTCCTCCCTCCATCACCCCCATCTGCAGAATGTTCTTTGACGGAGCCTTTTCCAGGGAAGGCGCTGGAGCTGGGGTGTTTTTTGTGTCACTTGCTCAGGAAACCATATATTTGTCATACAAACTAGAATTTGAAGCTACCAACAATGTGGCAGAGTATGAAGCTCTTGTCCTAAGATTACGAGCCGCAAGGGAAATGGGAATTCAGGAAGTAACAGTGTTCGAAGATGCAGAGTTGGTGGTCCAGCAGATTAGAAACGCTTATCAGGCCAAGCATCCTTGACTCAGAAGCTATGGAAATGACGTATGGGACTTAATTGATAGTTTCTTCATAGCATTCAACATTTCTTTTGTCCCAAGAGAGAAGAACACAGTGGGAGATTCTTTGTCTACATCAACAAGCAATTTCAAAGTGCCCTTGCCGCCCAAATTCAAATACGATGTAGAAGTAAAATACATGCCCTCCATACCTGACAACATCAAACATTGGAAGGTATTAGAGGATGATCTCGAGATCAAGAAATTCTTGGAGACTTTCGAAGAATTTTCAAAGATGCATATCGACCAAGACTCTGTCTCTGAAGAAGATCTTTATGGGGGTAAGTTTCTGAGTAAATTAGCAAAGCGTAACATTGTGCAGCTCCCCAGAAACCATATTCCAAAGGGGATAGTTCCTTTGGAAAGGGGTTTTGATAGAAATGATGTGTCATTAAAAGGGGAAATCTCAGAGGATGACATTGGTACTATTCAGTGCAACATTGGCACTGAGAGTGAGCCCAAGTTCGTCAAATTGTCAAGAAGTCTTACAAAGGAGCAGAGGTCTGAATATGCTGGACTTTTGAGGGAATTTGTTGATGTGTTTTCCTAGACCTATCAAGATCTCAAAACATATAACACTTCTTTCATTGAGCATAAAATCCCGTTGAAAAGGGAGGCAAAGTTGTTCAGGTAGAAGCTGAGACAGATCAATCCTATGTTGCTGCCTATCATGCATAGGGAAGTGAAGAAGCTGCTTCAAGCTCAGATCATCGTGCCACTGAGATACTCAGAGTGGGTGGCCAACTTGGTTCCAGTAAGGAAAAAAAATGGAGAAATCAGACTTTGTGTAGACTTTAGAAATCTGAACAGGAGCTCACGGAAGGATAACTACCCCTTACCAAAGATGGAACATATATTGCAAAGGGTAACAGGAGCATCTAGAATGTCCATGATCGATGGCTTCTCTGGCTACAACCAAATCTTTGTTCTGCCTAAGGACAGGGAAAATATGACATTTACCACTCCATGGGGCACATTCATGTATGCCAAGATGCCTTTTGGATTAATGAATGCAGCGGAAACGTTTCAACGTGCCATGGACATAGATTTCATTGGGAAAAAGGATAAATTTGTGGTCGTCTATCTGGATGACATCACAGTATTTTCAAAATCTGATAAAGAACACTGTTGTCATATCAGAAAGGTTTTCCTGAAATGCAGGAGTTTTGGCATTTCATTGAATCCCAAGAAATCCCTCTTTGCCATGCAGGAGGGAAGGTTACCAGGCCACATAGTATAAGTGGAAGGAGTCAGGATCGATTCTAGTAGAGTTGAGGCAATACAATCCTTATCAATCCCGAGGTCCAAGAAGGAGGTCCAATCTTTCCTTGGTAAGATTATTTTTCTGAGGAGGTTCATGCCTAACTTTGTTGAGGAGGTAAAACTTATAACAGCCATGTTAAGGAAAGGAAATGAAGTGAGGTGGACTTATGAATCACAAAATTCCTTTGAGAAAATAAAGAAGGCCCTGACTGAAGCCCCCGTGCTTATCAGTTCCGATTACTCAAAGGATTTCCTCATTTTCTCCTTTGCCTCACCTGACACGGTGGCCGTTGTTTTATTACAAATAAATAAGGTTGGGCTAGAGAAGCCTATTTCCTATTTCAGCCGAGCATTGAGGGATGCTGAAGTTAGGTATGACACTATGGAGAAGCAGGCTTATGCCCTGATAAAGGCCCTCAAGATGTTTAGAATCTATGTCCTGCATTAAAAAATCATCGTTTATGTCCCCTCAGCTGATGTTAAAGACATTCTTATTCAGCCTGACATAGGCGGGAGAAGGAGTAAGTGGATAGCCAAGATTTTGGAATTTGACCTGGAAATAAAGCCTACCAAATTGATCAAAGGTCAAGGTTTAGCCAAGTTGTTGGTTTAAGCCAATTGCCAAGCTTTGGGGGTAAGATTCATCAACGAATGCTCAGGAATTCATCAGGGTTGGCTATCTGAAATAGACCCTCACGGTGAGCCTGCATTGGCTCGATGTCTCTGGTATAAGGATGTCATATATTTTATGCAAGAGTTGCGGCCTCCAGACGGCCTGAAAAGAAACAAGGCAAAATCTCCGAAGCTCAAAGCGGTCAGATACTGCCTTATCGATCAAGTTCTATATTGGAAAGACCCCCTCGGGTTGCTTTTGAAATGTGTAGACCCGCAAGAGGCTGATAGGATCATGGTTGAATTTCACGACAACCTATGTGGAGGGCATCATTTCTGGAAAACCACAACCTAAAAAATCCTCAGGGATGGATACTACTAGCTCACCGTATTCACTAATGTCTGCAGAAGGGTCATAGCTTGCATCAAATGTCAGATATTTGTAGGAAAACAACAGCTCCAGTCTCTGTCGTTAAATCCTATGGTGGTTTCAGGACCTTTCCAACAATGGGGCCTGGATTTCATTGGAGAAATTCACCCTGCTTCCAGTGGACATCACAAATGGATCCTAACTGCTACTGATTTCTTCACCAAGTGGATTGAAGCTATCCCCACCAGAAGTGCTTCCCACAAGATAATCATTGGATTCCTGGAAGACCTCATCACAAGATTCGACTGCCCAAGTAAGATTGTCACTAATAACGCAGCCTCTTTCAAGGCTAAGCCGTTAGCCAATTTCTTTGAGCAATTCGGGATCAAACTGATTCATTCCACCCTATACTCTGCCCAAGGCAATGGTTTAGCAGATTCCTCCAACAAAATCCTGATACAGATCATCAAAAGACTGTTGGAAGACAACAAGAAGGCCTGGCATTCAAGATTGAAATTTTCTCTATGGGTCGATCGAGTGACCATGAAGATATCTATAAGCGTCTCTCCTTTCCAATTAGTATATGGAGCAGAGGATGGTTTCCCTTCTCATTTAGCCATTCTTGTAGAAAAATTCCTCCAGGATCATCAAGAGGAGACTGATGACATGATCGTAAGAATTCATCAGCTAGTGGAAGTCCAGCAGGCCAGGGAGCAGGTAATGGGCAGAATTCAGGACCATCAACGAAGGATCAAGCAGGTTTTTGATAAGAAGGCCAAGAAGGAAGGGTTTCGGATAGGAGACCTGGTACTGAAATGGGATGCTCCTAAACAAGATAAAGGCAAGCACATAAAATTTGAAGCCCTGTGGATCAGGCCTTTCAAAGTATTTGAAGTGTTCTTGAATAACACCTACAAGGTACGGGATTTGAAGGATCAAGAAGTTTTCAATGGCCCTGTGAATGGGAATTTCCTAAAAAGATTTTTCTCTTCAGCCGCACATGGCTCTTTCGCGGTTGTAAATATTGTTTTTCTTTCCGTCTTTAAGTTTTAAATAAATAACCCAATAGCTCAACAGCAAGGCACTGGAGCTACAAAAGGAGTTCTTAGAGAATCACTAGGATGACTCTATCCGCCATGGAGCCTAATGTTAGTAACATTTCTTGTCCTGGGCACAAGAGCATTCAGGTCTACGAGTTGCACGAGAAGCGCTCGAGAACATCATGAAAAAAATATCGTTTTAGGCATCCAAGCAAGTAAGTGGGTGAGATTATATTGTCGACGGCCCAGATTCATCCATAAGAGTAGATCAACAATCGGCGGGAAATCGTGGTTAGCGGAGCTGCGCTGAGATTAGCGCGACGGATAGCGCCCATATTGCATGCAGGAAAGGGTGGCAACTGTCCATGCAAAGGACATGTGGCGTGAGATCTAGCCACGTCGGCTTTTCGACATTCGGGAGTTCGAAGGGTGAGGGTTCTATGTCATTCTACATCTTGAAACCCCGAACCCCGAAGCGCAAAAAGCGCCCAGAGTCAGGCCCGTAGTATCAAGGAGCAGTCTCAGCTGTCTATCTAAAGGGGACACTTGGTGCACGATTATTCTCCTCGCCTTTCGCCCATTGCAACCTCGAAGCATAAGGAGAAGCTCCTTCATATTCCCGAGGCGCGAGGTGCCAAGAGCGTCCAGGACCCGGGGCCCACAGGATCATCGACTGAGTTCAAGACAATCAGATATGAGAGGGACGTGTGGCACCCAATTAAGCCATCTCGGCATTTTTCTCATCGCGACTGTGATAAGCAAGGATCAACTCCTTCCTATTCACAAACGCCGAAAGAGCCTTTGAGAATAAACACAGGGTCACAGCCCGTGGTCACTTGGGAAATAAAAAGAGTTGTGCAAGAGGGGCCAAAGGCATCGAGTCTAGTCACCGAAAGGATCATCATGATCTCCATATGCCATCTCATTCGACCTTCATCCTGGTTTTCGCTTGGAGTAAATGAAGGTGAGAAGGGGTGATTGAAACCTCTCCTCATTCATTAAGTGTAAGGTATGGAGGGCCTGGCAAGCTGTCTGCCCGAGAGAGTCCTGTGTACCAAATTTTTCGAGAGAAGCCATGCCGAGTCCTCGACTAGCCTGAGAGGTCTGAACACACTAACTCGACACTTAATGTCTCAGCGACTCCCCTTGCAGGAGTCATGCGCAATTAAGGTGGCGTCTCACGAAGAATATCCGTCCGAATTTGGATGAAGGGACACCAAGACTTGGATGGCTGAGCACGCCTCTATTAGGCGAAGTTTTCTGAGTATATAGACTCAGTCTTTGTATTTTGTAATCATCAATGGTTGAGCAAGGCTCCCGGTTGTAAATCTTTAATGAAGCACTGTTATTCCTGGTTATGTGTGGAATTTTGAGACTTCTTGCCTTATGAATGTCAGTTTCTTTCACATCTTTGTTTACACTGTATTAGAGAAGCTTAGAATTGGAGGATCCAATCAAGTTGTAACTGTTATATGATGATGTAGGTTGGATCACTGTAACAGTTGCATTGTTTCTAATCGGTCTCTGTGATTTTCTTAGCGCTAAACGACTTGGAATTGGAGAATCCAGTCAAGTCCCCCTTTCAGTTTCTCGAAGCCCTGAACCAAGAGGATCTTGCATTAAGAGTTTTTCTTCTACAAACTACTGAAAGGTCTGTTTCCTGAGGTAGTTTGTTCACTCCTCTCACTAAGTCTTCAACCTGCTCATCTTTAAATCAACCCACTGAATGAAGTTAGATCAAGACCTCCTTTGTTCCTTACATACCAGACCTAGTCCCTGAGTTAGAGTGATATCTCCCCGAGTCTCTACCCATTTGATCACCCATTAAAAGCTATCGTGACATAAAATTGATGGGCATTGGGATATGCTCCTGTAGGCAATCCAAGAGTGACTTCTGATGCTAACAGGGCCATTTGTCAATCAAGATAGATCCGGTAAATTCAAGGTCTACAAGAAAGGGAACTTAGTATTGGTGAATATATTATGAATGATGAATTAAAAACCTTGCATTCCATATGAATTCACAAATGTTTTCATGCCATTGGCCTTAGGGAAATTACTTCCCCCAACAATAGTAGCACCATTGTTTACTGAGATAAACAAGGGATTAAAGTTCCAACCAAAAAGAAAAATAGCATTAGGTATATCTAGACAACCTATGAGTACACCAGAGACAAGTGGAAACTGACTTCTAGCATTAAAACCAAGGCTTTATCCCTCACTCAAAAAAAATCTAGATGTAGGTGCTTGTGAATTCACAATAGGAATACTAAAGATAAATAGACTAGTGGAAGGAAGAGATGTGATTGGTGGTATTCCATAAATAGGAACACATGTTTTTTTAGGCATAAAAGTGGAAGTAAATATCCCACTTACTGGTGAATGGAGGTGGCCATAGTGGCTCCTTCCGATGCATTGGGGGAAGCGAGAATAGGTCCTCCCATACTGAATGATCCACTAATTCCTGACATTGAGAGAGAAATATTCAAAAAGGAAAATGATTAGAAAAATTAGTCCACTCAACTAAGCAAGTAAAGGGTCTCAAGGATCTGTCAAAGGATGTTTTACATTAGTTGGGTGATGTTCGTTAATGATTGCAGGGGAAAAACACCAAAATTGCTACCCAAATATGAACAAAACTGGCTTGCATGCAATCAATAATTAAATTCACATATCATAAAGTCTATAGAATCTTCCTAGGATGAAAAGGATCAATAAAGACATCCGAGAAAAAAAAACAAGGAATAAATATAATTTATTCTCCAATGAACTCACCAATTTTGTTTCATGGAAATTAGCTACAAATAAGAAAATACCTTCATTGGATATGTGTGATCCAATGGAAAACAATGAGGATATATATCATACTTCTTTCTCTTGAGATGAATCATGAAATTTCATAAGTGAATGAGAGAGGGATGAATGAAAATACATTAATCATAATGGTTGTCCAATGTATGCAATGGTTTTCACTAGATCCAACTCCAACAATGTTTCTTTACCAAATTACATGCACAATTATCAAACAAGAAAAACCTTCCTCATTCTTTCATAAGACATTAA
>ML785830.1:62919-78997 GCA_009831015.1 Picea engelmannii | reverse complement strand
AAATGAAATCAATTTTTGAGAAAATTATGGAATCATTTTAACACTTTCACATTCAACATTGAAAATAAAAATGAAGTAAATGTGAAACCTATTGAATGTTATGATACTTAACAACCTGTGATAAACAACATGGTAGAATTGCACGTTATTTTTTGTTTGTTTGTTAGTTTGTCATTGACATGTGGGACTAACCTGTGGTAAGAAACCGCGACATAGGGGCATCTAAGCCGTCAAAATCACCTGGGGATACCAACCCTTAACATGGATGGATTTTTTGTCCCCTCAGGTTTCGAACGGTGACTTTAACATCACAGAGTGCCTTAACAACACACTCCATCACCGACTGACACCTCAGGGACAAACTTGCACATTATTAACAACACAAGAAAAATATTTGCATTAGAAACATTAACAAGCAACATTAGAAACTGTGGCGAGACATATCTTTGGATATATAGAGATGCCTCAGTGAAAACAGATTTCAAATTATAGAGAGGAGTAGAGCTCCATGATATTGAAAGTTTAATGGAGGGTTTGTTGTGTTGATTGTGGAAGGTATGTTGAAATGATTATGTGATTAAGTTAATAATTGTTGTTGTTATATAGAATATTGTCCCATATTGTGGGAGTTAGATATTTTTCTTTGTTTAAAATCTATACCACATAACAATATCTATTTCATATCTTTATAGAATGATACCAATTAATGAAGTGAAACGTACCAATTAATGAAGTGAAATGTAAAGTAGTTGGGTTGAGAATGATGTTGCAACCAAGGAGAACACACCATTGTAGTGCAATATTTTTATGATAAGATTGTGTTGTAAGAAAATAAATACTCTATTTTTTTCATGTGTGTCCTAAATATCTTATAGAGAACATGATGGAAGAAGAAAAGGACATGCGCAATCCAATATATAAGTTTATGCTATTGATGTGTTCTAGTAATGGAAACTAAAAGAGAATGCAATATATCAATCATTGAATACTTACATTGATTTCAACAATGATATATCACAAAACACAATAAGGCATATTGATTTCAATGATGATATTAAGAAAATAATTTACAAAAGTAAGAGAATTAAAATTATTTCACCAATGATATAACACAAAACAATAGGCCCATTTATTTTAGAGATGGTACAATAAAAAATTATTTWGAGAAATTAGTTGCAATGATTTCAATAATGACATAATGCAAAACAATGCAATGCATTGATTTTATTGATGACACAATGATAAATGATTTAGAGTGAAGATTGATTTCAATAATGACATAATGAAAAACAATATGGATCCATTGTGATCATATAATGAAAAAATATTTAGCATAGTCAAGTAGTTGTATTCATTTCAACAATGATATAACATAAAACAATGAGACTAATTGATTTCAATGATAATGATATAACATAAAACAATAGGGTTCATTGATTTCAATGATAATAGTATGAAAAACAATTCCTCCAATTTAATTAATTTTATAAATGATAGGAAGGAAATTAATCATCTATATTGATTCAAATTGTGAGATAGTGCAAATTATTAAGGGAAATGACTTTATCCATAACTCATTGAAAATATATTAAAATTTGAAGTAGTATACATTTTTTGGTGATATTAAAATATATAAAATAAGAAAAAATCACCACTTCTCATATTGTCTCATTTTTACTACAATATCTTGAGTTAAAGCTTTGCATGGTGTCCCATTTCAACCTCCATTTCCATATGATCAATAGGAAAAGATGAGATAGAGATTATAAATGTACAAGTTCATCTTAAACATATACATGTAGATAAAGATTATCATCTAAAAATTTCATGTTCCTAGGCACTACTCAAACCAATGTAGATCCATGTTAAGTTCTTATCTATCATGCCCCAATGTAGATCCATGTTAAATCGTTAAGTTTTTCACTTTAAAAAGAGGTTTGCAACTGAATGGATTTTATCCCTCTCCAAACACGATAGAACCAAAATTAAACTACATCTATATTGATACTTAACAAATTCATCATATCAATTTGTAAAAAAATGTAATGAAAAGATGCAAACTGTCATCTTTTTAATCCTCTAAAACCTTGATTTAAACATTAAAAAACTAACTTGTAAATGTGCGTGCTTGACATTTCCCATTTTAATTAGAGAGATTCCAATGAAAGATTGTTAACTTTTACAAACTCTAAACATAACAAATTTCATCATCATACAATATAATTAATGTTAAATATTATATAATATATCTCTAATAACTAATTTCAACATTATAAAATATATTTAATGTTAAATATTATATGTATAATATATTTTTTATATTGAAAAATTAAAATATTATATATATATATATTAGTTATATTTAAAAATTAAGTAAAAATAAGAAAACTAACAACCCTATATGCATTAATATGAAACATATTTGTATTCTAATTCTTAATTCTTTATATGATTGAAATTAAATTAATAAGAAAAAATCATATATATCTATGCATCCAAAATATATTAATATTTTAATTATTTATATAATTAAAATTAAATTAATTAAAAAATTATGTTTTTCATATATGTATATATAATTATAGAATATTTGCATAAGTATGGACAAGTCCATCATTTTTAAAACCTTTTTGTCTTTCAATTTTGAATCTTTATTTTAAGTTAAATTCATCTTTATTTTGACATAGTATCCCTTGTTTATAATGTTTTTTGACCATTTTAATTTGTTTTCTATTTTTTTTTAATTAATTTATTTTATTTCACCCTTTCTTCATAATTTATATATATATATATATATATAATCTATTTATATTATTGAGTGATATATTTCTTACTAATAATATATGGTTAAGTTATTTCTAACTTATATATTTAATTTAAGAGTTTTTTTTTTCTTTTTAACAACTAATTCCATTATAAATAGTTTTCATTTTAAAAAAAAATTGTACATTTCTAATCTTCAACCTAATTAATAAAAATATTTATTATCATTATTTCTTAATTTGACAATTTAATTATATTAGTAATTTTGATTTGCTAATTTTTAAGCTATATTAAAAATATTTTATTATTATTTATTTAATATTTAAATATTAATTATTTAGTTATTAATTCAATTCTCTTTAAAATATTTTGTTGTTATTCAAATTAAATAGCCATTTCTTTCTTGCACCTATTTATTCTTGTGAACAACTACGTATTTAGATTACTAATGATGTAATGATGGGTGAAGCCATGTAAAATTGAACCATAGTTTTCAATACCAATAGAAAGTAGTATTTAATTTAGTATGCGAGAATATTGTTGGAAACATATCAAAGAATTTCCTATGAGGTCACATGCACATGCATGCAACTATATTAGGAATGTGCATGCATGCACTCTTCTGTAAACAGATTGTGTAACGGGTGGATCTAATTATAATCAGTTAGTCTAACTATTTGAAACATGGTATATATACGAGCATGGTTATATGCTTGTGTTGTCTATTGTAATTTTCTCTTGAATAATAGGAATACCGAATATCATTGCCTGGGGTTTTCCCCCACGTTGGGTTTCCACATAAATCATTGTGTCAACTGTGTGATTGTTGTTCTCGATTTAATGTTGTTTTTTTATACCATGAAACTTAAGGTCAATAGGTTATTGTTCGGCCTTAATGTTAGCATACGTGCAAAGGTTAGGAGTCTGATGCCTTAGACATTGCATGATGTCATCCAGAATTCCCTCATAGCAAAGAAGGAGCTTATCAATAGGGGTCAAAGAAGGACTCCAGTGAGACCAATAAGGCAAGTGTCTTCTAGTGCGCAGCAACATCAGATACAATCCAGACATATGCTAGGATATCATGGCTTCCAGAGAGGATCCACTTTCACTACAACTCGGTGACCAGTGCCTCAGCAAGAGAATCTTTACCGATGAATACAACATTAGCAGCAGCGTCGACTACAGCTGCAACAGTTTAGGCCTGTTCAACCGAACATACCAGAATTCCAGGCCGGTGGGCCGTCAACTTCTACTTCGGGTACTAGGAGTACTGGACTAAAGAAGGGGTGTTGGACATGTGGGGAGACACACTACGAGAGTGACTGCCCAGTGGAGAGGACTAGAGCATATGGATTAGCTGGACCCACTAATGTGGGAGATTTGGACAAGGCCCATCAGAATCATGCAACAGTGACTAACTGCCACGCAGAGAACCAGTCGACACTGCTCGAGATGTCAGGTACCTTCGCTGATGAGACCCTTAGTATTTTGATAGATCCTGGTGCTACCGAGACTTTCATTTGTGGTGTAGCGCTAAAACATATTAAGGTAAAGGCAGTCGAACATGATGAGATTAGATTTGTAGAGATGGATTCGGGAGCCAAACAGAAGGTTGGAGGGAAGGTTATGGGTTGTACTCTTAATCTAGGAGAGTTTGTCACCAGGGCCAACCTATACGTCATGATATTAGGATCTTATGACATCGTGATCGGTATGGACTAGTTGGAATCGCATGAGGTGATACTCAACTGTAAGATGAAAAGGTTGATCTTGGTCGATGATGAGGGACAGAGACGTGTGATTTTAGGTCGGAACCAAGGAGTTTCTTGAGGTTTATCTATTCGTTGGAGCTCTAGAGGAGCATGCATAAGGGATGTAAGCTTTATGAGATCCTTGCACTAAACGAGAAGGGAGTAGCGAAAGGTCTAGAACACCTTTCGGTGGTGAGAGAGTTTACAGACGTATTTCTAGAGGAGTTACCTAGGATGCCGATGGAGAGGGAATTGGAGTTTACCATTGACCTAAAACCAGGGACTAAACTGATAGAAAGAACGCCTTATCATATGTCAACCCTGGAGTTACAGGAGTTGGGAACGAAATTGAAGGATTAATTGGACCTGGGGACTGATACGTCATTGTGTGTCACCGTGGGGTGCACCTGTTATTTTCATACGAAAGAAGGATAGGTCATGGAGACTCTGCACTGACTACCGTCAATTGAACAAAGAAATGATCAAGAATCGGTATCCGTTGCCGAGGATTGATGATTTGTTTGATCAGATGAAGGGTGCGACGGTGTTTTCAAATATCGACTTGAGATCAGGGTATCACCAATTATGGATCAAGGAGGATGACGTCCCTAAGAACGACTTTAAGATGAGGTTTGGACATTATGAGTTTATTGTTTTACCGTTTGGACTAACGAATGCCCCAGGGGTATTTATGAGTTTGATGAATGGGGTGTTCTGCGATTACTTGGACAAGTTCATCCAAGTATTCATTTACGATATTTTGATTTACTCTAGGACGATGGAGGAGCATGACGAGCACTTGCGCTTGGTACTACAATGTCTGTGAGAGAAAAAATTGTATGGGAAATTGTCTAAATGCTCGTTATATAAATCGAAGATTCACTACTTAGGGCATGTCATCTCTGGCAAAGGTATCTTCATGGATATAGAAAAGGTCGAGGCTATTATGGAATGGTATCCATAGATGAATGTCCAGGAAGTGCATAGCTTCATGGGTTTAGCAGGATACTATCGATGATTCATCGAGGTATTTTCGAAGATAGCAAATATGATCACAGAACTACAGAAGAAGAACAAGAAGTTTCTTTGGAACGATAAATGTGCGGAAGCATTTCAGAGGCTCAAGGAGTTGTTGAAAATGACACCGATACTAAAGGTCCCTGACATGGATGCAGACATCTTGGTATGCACTGTTGCATCCAAGGAAGGATTAGGTGGAGTCTTGATGCAAGACGGTCGAGTGATCGCTTACATATTGAGGAAGTTGAGAAGGCATGAGAAGAACTATGCAAAGCATGATTTGGATTTGTTAGCTATTGTATATGCCTTGAGAGTGTGGAGACACTACCTTATTGGACGAAAATTTGAACTAAAAACGAACCACTGTGGACTACAACACATCTTTACGCAAAGAGACCTGAGCGCACGACAATGATGTTTGTCGGAATTGCTTAGCGAGTACGACTTCGAGATTACTTACATAAAGGGAACAATGAACATAGTGGCCGATGCGTTGAGTCAGAGACCGAACATATTTTTGGGGATTCCTCTTCAGATGAATCTACTTTAAAAGATTCTAACTTTACAGCACGATGATGAATGGTACAAAGAGGTCAAGGATTTTATTGGACAAAATACAATGATGGTACTAAGATTTGAAGGACTTACTTTTGACAAGAATGTATTATTGAGAGTTAAAATTTGAATTTACATACCACCAAATGACAAGTTGAGGAGTTTGATCCTAAACGAGGCTCGCAGAGCATTCTACATGTCTCACCCATGGGTCACGAAGATGAGGGTGAACCTTAAACCCTTATTCTTCTGGAAAGGAATGAAGGCAGACATAGTCAACTATGTGGCCAGATGTCTAGAATGTCAGTAGGTGAAGGTTGGACATAGACATCCAGCAGGACTACTACAACCACACGCTATTTTGGAATATAAATGGGAGGTCATTTTGTTGGATTTCATTGTTGTATTTCCACTGACAGCAAGGAGACACAACTCGATTTTTGTGGTAGTCGACACTCTGATGAAGAGTGCTCATTTTATTCATGTGCGTATGACATATCAGGAACCTGAGATAGCTAGATTTTTCATCAGTGAGATTGTGAGGCTGCATGGCGTTCCTAAGAGGATTATATCCGATCGAGGATCAGTGTTTACTCAACGATTTTGGACTAGTTTCCAAGAGGCCTTGTAAACCCAACTTAACTTTAGTACTACGTAACGCCCTGAGACATACAGGCAGACCAAATGAATAAAACAAGTCTTGGAAGACATGTTGCGGATGTACATGATGGACCAACAGAAGCGTTGGGAAGAATTCTTCGCACTGGTAGAATTCACTTATAACAACAGTAACCAAAGCACCATTAATATGTAGAATTTCGAGTTTCTTTATGGGCAACCATGTCAGATGCCTTTGAGTAGGGATCAACTTGAGAATAGGGTCCTAGTGGGACCAAAAGTGATCCAAGAAATAGAATATCAAATGCAAACAATAAGATCAAGGATAAAAGAATCGCAGGATCGACAAAAGAGTTATGCTGATGCGCGTCTTGTCGACCATAGTTACGAAGTTGGGGATCGAGTGTTCTTGTGGGTAAAACTGCATAAGAGTTCGATCAATTTTGGAAAGGGAGGTAAACTCTCTCCTAGGTTCATGGGAACTTTTGATATTGTGGAGAGGAAGGGGCATGTGGCCTATCGACTAATCTTGTCTGATTATTTGAGGCATATGCACGATGTTTTTACGTATCTGTTTTGAGACATTATATTAGTGATCCTACACATGTTATTGACATGATTTATTTGTAACTATTGGACGAGGGAGAGCTCACGACTAAGTTGATCTTCATCCTGGATCATCTCATTCGAAATCTTCGACATCGAACAGTAGATCAATTCAAGGTCCAGTGGGACAGCTATAGTCCACACTCGACGACCTGGGACAACGCATATGATATGCATCAACCGTTTCTATTTTTGTTTCATAGATATACTTATGATAATGTGATACACATTATTTCATCACTTATATACTGTGAAACTTCAGGACGAATTTTAGACCAAGAGGGGGTGTATGTAACATCCCTCTCTTATGCGCACTGAGAAAAATTATTCTTTGAGGACACTTGCTTGCAAGTTTTTATAAATCTAATTTGCACCAAGCCTGCATACCTGGCCCTAGGCCTCACTACTTGCCTTTTTCTTAAGCCAAGCTCTTCCAAAAAGCCTCCTTTTTTATCCATATGCACCCTGGCCCACTATATCCCACGTATGCACATATCCATACGCATGCAGGCCTTCTACAACCCGTGTATACTAACAAAAGCATGAAAAATGAAAATTTGCATACGGGAAACAGAGTTTCGGGAAATTGCTAGAACTATTTGACTGCCTATGGCTAGTCATTCAACCGGATAACTACCTATAAAAGGGGTAGGGGTCCCATTTGAAGAAGAAGAAGAGGAGTACAGAAACTCTGGCCAAATTTATCCCCCCTGAGATGAACAAAGTTCGCTCACACAAAAATTATCCAAAATATTTGGAATATAACAAAGTAATCCATGTAGGACTAATGTATAAAATATGAATAGATAAGATGATAATAGATATAAGATATAATGAGATGATTACAATTGAGAAATGAGGGCTTGTTTATATACCCACGCAGGGGTGCCCTTTACCAATAGTCATGTCCTTTGAGACATGATCTTTCATTATTAACAATAATTATTTATTAATTATTATGTTATGAATATATATGATATATGTATATTTATGTTCATAACATTGCCTTCCCCTTAAAAATGCTTTGTCCTCAAATCATAAGCACTGGAAGGCTTCCCTTTGAACTTTTGTTCTAGCACACGATGTCTTCTCAAATCTTCTGTGCTTGTAGTTGCGGCACTCGATGAAACAAGATGATATAACCTTTGAATTCCCAAACTAATGTGTTGCATCTTTTGGGGAGTGATCCATCCCAAATGTACTTTCATTGGAATTGTTTGATGATTGATTGTTCCAAGTTGTTGATTTTGTCTTCGTTCCTTTTCAATGTGGTATTTTATTTGTTGGTAAGAAGAACATTGCTTATTTTCCTCTTTTCTTAGTCGTTGGTCAGAAAGACTCTTGTGATTTGGATGATGATAAGGCATCCTAATCTCTTGTGAATTTTCCTTGGAATCATATTCTTTTGATGGTTGTAGTGATCTGTCCACGTAAGAATTCTTTTGAATATGACCATTATTTGACTTTGTATTTGGTTCCTTTTTCTACTATTGAGATTTGGGTGTCAGATAAATTCTCTATTGGATTAGTCATTGTTTTTTTGTCGATTAATGATGTTTTGCGATATATCTCTTATTGTAAAGACTTCTTATCGTGCTTGAGCTTTTTAACCTGAGTTAATAAATCTTGATTATGTCGTCTTAATCATAAAAGTTCTTCTTTATCTTCTGACTTGTCGTATTTATTTTTTGATTCTAGATTCTCCTTTCTTTCATCCTTTAAGAGTTGAATTTGTTCTAGTAACTTTTGATTAAGGTTCCTTAGGCAGTATCTTTCTTCCTCTTTTTCGATTAATTTCTCTTTGAGATCTTCATTTTCTTGTTCAAATTTTTTAAAACACCGCTTCTTCTCCTTGGACTTCGTGATTATTGCAAGTAGTTTTTGATTATGATTTCTTAGGAGAGAAATCTCTTCATCTTTTTCAATGATGATTTTGTCATATTCTTCTTGTCGATCTTGTAACTTCTGTATTGACTTCTGGTTATCCGGAAGGATCACTTCTGATATGTCCTTCAGGTCTTCTGATGATGGAGCTTCTAAAATTGACTTCATTGTAGTGTCCTGTAATGTGAATTTCTTCTTCTTATAGGAAAATGTTAAAAACGTTCTCCTTGTGTTGAAAATAAAAGTACCTAATGTATCTACCTAAGTTGACCCTAGAATTATATCAACACGATAGATTGATACGACATTGAATTTAGCTGTGAATTTGTAATCACCCATAGATAATTGTAGGTTCTTAATGTCATATTTCTCATCAGAAAGACACATGTCATTTTCAATTATATTTGACTTGAAAACCATTAATTGGTTTGCTAGGTCAACGTTAATGTGATTTTTCCTAACGATCGGGCAGATAGCGATGTTGATATTCCTTCCTTGAATAATCCCATTAACTTTTAATAAGGGGTCCGCATATTTTTTATAAGTCTGAGGGAATCTTCCTCCTTCCATTTTGGAATTGTCCTTTTTATAATAATCTCTTTTCTCAACTTTAAATAAATTTTTTTTTTTTTTAATATATATAAATCTTCTTTAAATATTTTTTTTTTTAACTTTTTCTTATACTTCACCCTTATAGCATATACTTCACCTTTATTTTATAATTTACCCCTTTTTTATGCTTTTTTATCAAATATATGATTACATTTTCACTTTTCAATATGATTACCTTTTTTTATAACTTTTTCACCTTAATAATAAATAATAAGTATAAAGGTAATTTCTCTTTTAATATTTGTATAAAAAGTGCTTTCCTTTTAATATTTGTTTTCTTTATTTTTTTGACTTGTATGTCATAAAATTAATTAGGATCCCTTCTTTAATTGGTTATCGCTTTAATATTTGAAAAGTCACAACTTCAAATTGAAAACCCACGAGTTCTTTTTTTTAAAAGTCACAATGTTTGAGGAAGGTGATAAGAATACCATGGGAATGAAACTCGTTAGGTTGACCTAGTTCGTATGTTCCAATGGAGCCGATATTCGTGATTCTTTTCCACGGTGGTTGATTTATAATAATTAGAACTTTGGTTAACCTTCCAATAGAGTGAACAGGCGTGATTTCTTATTATGGTTCACGACTTTTCTCCACCAACGAATTCTACAACAAGCAATGTTTCAATCCCTTAAATGGTGGTTATTTCCAGGGGCCCAAAATTCAACCTGTATGACTTGTTTTTTATATTATTTTTTTTTTCAGTCACTATGGGTGATTATTGAGAGGGCCTCGAATGAATTCAACGACTATGATAGTTGTGATTACAGTGATTTCTGTTGGTGTATATAAATGGCACGATTTCTAAACAGACCGATTCAGAGATAATTTGTGTGCACTGATATGACTTTAACTCTAATCACGACCTAGTTTCCCTAAATGTCAGGACTCAATACCGGAAGCCTCGCGAGATAGGGTCACGACCAATCGATGGTTTGTTTTGTGTCGTTTGAATTGATTCAGTGCTTGATAACAGGCCTATATTGACCACGAAAACCTAGCTAGTTAGGGTTTAATTCCTGTGACCACCAAATTAAATGCTAAAGATACTCATGCCTAGTAAAGATTGTATGGAAATGAAATTAACAGCGGATTGTAACCGATTGCAATGCTCTTATCAATGTCCACGGTTCTGATTGATTGTGGTTCCTCCTTAACCCGATTTGTTGGTATCACAATTTTTATGCACTATAATTGCTTCAGGGGCTGGACATAATACTTATTCTAACTTGTTGAATGGTGGCAGACGTAGTACGTATGGATAATGAATTCTATATATTTTTATTTTTTTATATATATTATATAGGATAATCGAGTTTGTATTTGAATTAAGTCGTTGGTAGTTGAATAATCTTCTTGGTATGTTTTTAATTTTCTTCTTAGTCGATTCAGATTATGTTTTTAAATTTACAACGAAAATTTCTTCAATAAAATTATGAGAATGGCCAAAAGCCTAATTATGGTCAAATACCTGAGGAAATCAGAGAAACTCTGAAATTTTGTGTGGCTAAAAGCCAGTTCAAACAAGGTCTGCAAGAGAGACTGGCCAAAGGCCGGGATCAGAAAAACAAAGCTCTGATACCAAATGAGACGAACAAAGTTCGCTCACACAAAAATTATCCAAAATATTTGGAATATAACAAAGTAATCCATGTAGGAATAATGTATAAAATATGAATAGATAAGATGATAATAGATATAAGATATAATGAGATGATTACAATTGAGAAATGAGGGCTTGTTTATATACCCACGTAGGGGTGCCCTTTACCAATAGTCATGTCCTTTGAGACATGACCTTTCATTATTAACAATTATTATGTTATGAATATCTATGATATATGTATATTTATGTTCATAACACCCCCTTTGCCCCAATTTCCTGCAATTGTATTGTGAGGTTGAGTAGTTGGTGCATTTTGAAGAGGAGCCCAGGACCAGGTTCAAGAAGCAGCGTCGACGACATATTGTAAGTTTACTCTTGTGAAGATTAATACAAAAAGGAATAATTTTTTTGTCCCACCATATCATGTGTTCAAATTGTGTATTTATTTTATGATACTGTCACATCTAACCCAACAATTAGTATATGAAATGCATGTTTGCAGCTCTCTATTTGTCCATGTATGAATGCAGGTCATCTTTGGGAGGAGGCTTGCAGTCAAGGAGCGAGTGAAAGAGAAGGGATCGACATCAAATGAAGGATTCAAGGTAGAGTTACCTAATCTTGTTTGCACCTTTGTATTGCATGAATGGGGGGTTTTGTGTTCGAAGAATAGGAAAAAGTAGAGGCCTTTAAATGGTCATTTTCAGCATGCATGATTAGATCCCTTTAATGTTAAGTCCGTAAGAGGGATTTCCCACTCACATAAGAATTGGCGACCATACTGGGGAGTCTTTAGGGTTCTTTGTGGAATTTTTATTGGGTATTTTGAAATTGGTTTTACTGCCTTTTTTGAGTTTCTGCAAGAAGTCTGCGTGTTCATGGATTCTGGTTCTCAATACCAATCTTCCCTGCTCTCCTTACCAGACTATTAATTTTTTGTTTTTGAGAGTCTTAAGAGGCATACGTGACCTGTAGTGGGATAGCTCGCGTATGCACATGCCCTGCCTTTAGTCAGCCTGCATATGTACACCTACTAATGAAGTGCGAGCTCCGTGTAAGAGAATCCAGAAAATCCTTCACAGAAAGAGGCAGTCATCCTCTCCCCTGCAGAAGTGATCCTTCTCAGGGGTCTTCTGGGTCCTTCTAGGTCTCTGTTGAATAGTCAATAGTCAGGTAAAAACCTCAGTATTAGCTTTGTTTTGCTATATTTTTCTTTCCTCTTTGCGTCAAAGTAAGTTTTTTTTTTTAACCTTTAAGGGGTGCTGGTGTTCAATACCAGTCTTCCCTGCTTAAGCTTAGTTGCTTATCTTTCACTTTTTGAAAAGTTTCAAAGGCACACGCGGCCTGCGATGGGCATGCCCACGTGCATACACACCCTGCTTTGAGATAGCCCATGTGCATACGCTAGTTGTTGAAGTGACAATCGCGTGTCTGTTTAGAAAATTTTGAGGAGGCAGTCATCCTCTTCCCTGTCAAGTTTCACTTCCTAGGTTTTTTTCTTGTCTGATTATGGTCTCCGTCATAGAATTTCTAGCCTAGGTTGGACTCCAACATAGATTTCTTTTTCATTAAAAATATTTCTTGTGTTTCCTAGCTTTTTTAACTTATTTTTAGCTTGAAATTTTAAGAATTGTGCATTCATCAATCTCTTTTAGAATCTTTTGTTATTTCTGCTTTGATTGGAAGAAAATATATAAAAAAAAAAACTTATTTTGTTAGATCTCTTTCTTTATTGGCATTTGCTTTGCATTGTTATTTGAAAACGAAAAAGAAATTATCATAACATTGTGTCTTCTTCTAATTTTAAAAGCATTTCA
This sequence comes from Picea engelmannii, assembly GCA_009831015.1. Classification (NCBI taxonomy): domain Eukaryota; kingdom Viridiplantae; phylum Streptophyta; class Pinopsida; order Pinales; family Pinaceae; genus Picea; species Picea engelmannii. Next base: position 65,762 of record ML785830.1, on the reverse strand, counting down.
AAAGAAAATAAGAAAGATAATCGTTCTTTGCCAGTGTTCATGTAAGTCTCATCATTTTTGGTAAGAGTCTTAACAACATCAGTTGCACTACTGTACCCCTTTTGATTAAATCAAGCCTTAAAAAGAACGCTAATTAAAAATAACTAGACTTTATGTTTGTAGGGTCCATCAACTAGATTAGGCTAGAGCCTTGATTTAGGTTGGAGAGGAAACTCTTCAAGGCTATAAAACAAACATACGAGTCTGTGATAAGGAGTGTAGAAGTCGAGTAATGTGGAAATTATCTGGGATCCCCCTCTAACACAGGGGATAAACACGAGGTCGCGTGTGGAAAGGTAGGAGAGATAACCCCTCGAAAGTCGGACCAAGCGTAGTGGGGAACACATATAGAGGACTTGTCTTGGGATTCTGTTGATCACATTTTCCATGGAGCTTCGTGGGTCTCGAATCTATTTTAGGTCCCCAGTCATCTTATGGCACACTTGATTTTGATACCCTTGATAGGTTTCGGGCTTGATACCCTGCTCATTGTGGTCCACCCGACTGTCGACTGTACCCTCATGGTGATTCTTCATGAGTAGGAAACCTATTTTCCTTTATTTTAGGGACTTACATAGGTGACCGCGGGGGTATACCAAAGTACCTAGGGCAGACATCGGGCCACTCTTTGCAGAGTATACCTGGAGGGTGCTTGCATATTCAAGTTTCACTTACACCGTTAAGTTGCTCTAGTGTTCGTTGGTGTAACTGTTCTTCCAATTAGTTAGTCGTTTGCTTGATTTTCCTTTAGGAACTTTTAGTGTGTGCTCTGTGCTCCCTAGTTTTCCATAGTGATTTAGTCCGTCGTGGCTTTGGGTCTCTGACCTAGGCTGGTAGACAACCCACTCTGCCGGTCGCGAGGACTTTTTGGTCTTCCGGTTAAGAACATGGAGCCACCTCTTTATAGGCATTGTTTTGATAACATTGGTCTGCCATAATCAGTGTGTGAGTCTTTTACGGATTTGAACGATTCTGCAAGGGGAAAACCTGTGCATAAGATATTCATGGATAAATGTCCCAACCATACCAATGAAGGAACCCCTTCGCAAGGGGATTCTTGTGCTTTTCCCTTCTTTGGAAATGTTGGTGTCCCTTTGATGGCCACTTTGTAGATTTTTGGGTTGAATGTTTGACTACCGGTTTGGTTGGGTACCATTCCAAATGTCCCGAATGCTCTTGACACTTCTCAGTTAAGCACCTTAAGTCATGGGCACCCTGTTGATGTTTCTTCATAAGAAAATTCTTCTCCTCCTCCTTCTCCTGCCTATGGTGAAAGTACAGTACTTACTAGTAACCGAAAGTCTCAATGAAAAAGAAAGAGGAAGAATAGGAAGAAGAAATCACCAACCTCTGTGAGTCATGTTGCAGATTAGTCGACAACCTCTGCAAGTCATGTTGAAGACCAACACCCAACCTCTGCAAGTTATGTTGGGGGCACACACCCACCCTCTGCAATTCATACTGGGGGAAAGAGTCCAGTTACTGCTAGTCATACTAGTAATAGGTCCGTAGCCTCTGCAAGTCAAGTTATCGACCCATGACCAACCTTTGCAAGTCATGTTGGAGATGTGCAACTAGCCACTGCTAGTCATGTTGGGGGCATCAATTCTGTTGAAAAACCTAGACAGATAGGATGTAAGCCTAAGTTCCCTTGTAATATTTACAAGGGAGATTACCTTACTCATATGTGCCCTGGAATTCTAGAGGTACAAATATTGTGGTCCCTGTCTGCAAGCTCTTATGATTCTAAGTGTTTTGAGGTTTCCTCGCAGTCTATTCAACCATTGGTTGAGAAAGTGGTCATGTCAATGCATTCATTGGCTGATCCCACTCCTCTTTTGGGGGCTGAGGTGTGTGACATCCCCCCAAAAAATAAAATATTTTTTTTATGTGCTGGAAATTTATTTCCGTTTTTAGCAAATTTGAATCTGGAATTTTTTTGCCATTTATGGAAATTCTGAATTTTGAATTTAATAATTATATTTAATTATTGTGATTGTTGGGCAGAGATCTATTTGGACTCAACTAGATATTTGACTATGACACTTGTATCACAACAAAATATTTATATTAACTGAAGGAGGACAAATGGAACAACCATGTTAAAAACATCAAATGACCATGACTCCATGAGCGGGGAACAAGTTGGAACTGCCTCTGGGATGATTATTACAAGTGGAAAATCATAGATTTGGCCAGCAGAAGCCCCTGAGAATTAGGGATTAAGAGATCTGTGAAAATCCCCAAAGGAGGGAAAAAGACCCGGGAAAAAATTGATTAATAGCATATGCGAAGAGGTAGGACGCTGCCAAGTATGCTGGGGAAAATATTTTTGAGATGTCTTGCTATTATGAACATTACGGATTGAGTGTGAGGCAAGAGGAGCCTACTGAAACAAATTTTCCTTGTTGTTATGAGCACTGTTGTGTAAGTGTGAGGCAAGAGGATAACTGTTGGAATTGAAGGACATTGTTGGGGAGGAGTTTCCAAGTTTTCCCTCATGGATTCATGGTCAGGCTAGGGGGTGAATCAAGCAAGTGAATTTGGCTGCCCTTTTCTACATTTGGGAGGAACGTGGTTGTTCCCTTTGTTTTTTCGTGGATTGGATTCAGATATGTTGATCTACCCTTCTCTATTTTGAATGGCTACGTTTGATTGATGTCATGTATGTGTTGGGTGATTATATCTAACTACGTTAAAGTAAACTAATTGAATGATAATATATTTTCGTGTGAGGAATATGTGTGAAGGAAATCTGTATGTATATATAGTTATAATACATCTGCTGGAATGTTCACATATGA
>ML785830.1:24916-62805 GCA_009831015.1 Picea engelmannii | reverse complement strand
TGAATGTAATTTGTTTGTCTGTCGTCACGAAATTCGTAATAGACATCCAAACTCTTATGGAATAAAATTCACATTCATGTATATACTAGATGCATAGATCTAGTACTGTTAACGTATAATACATTGATTAAAAGCGACTCTAAGTGAATATAATAGAAATTACCTTATACAAAAAAATGTTATCCTATTGTACCCTTTTATAGAATATAAACGTATAAAACTCATTAGTTAGACCTTCAGAATTCTGTTAGGTAAATGGATATTGAATCCTTCCACACCTACTGTCTCACAGAATGAAAGTAAGGACACCAGTAAAGCGAAAAATTTGGAAAGTTAAGGAGATCTGGAAAACACCTTTTGTTTATCAAATGCTAAATAATCATGAGAATTGATGCCTATCAGAAGATTTTTATGCTTTCCTTGTTTTGTTTAAAATGGTCTACCCTTTCCACAGTTAAGGTTTATGACGAATTTTAGGAAATTATGAAACCCCGAAATGCTAATCCTTTTTCCCTTCTTTCGCATTTCAAGAGTTGTTGCGAGATAGGTTTGGGCATTGGAAACCACGAAACCCCGAACTCTGAAATCCTGAAATGTGCGTCTCACCTTTCCCTTTTTTTGCATTTCAGAAGTTTGTATATGTTGATGTTTGGACATCTGAACTCACAAAGTTTCGAACCCCGAAATGCGGGTATCACCTTTCCCTTTTTTTTCATTTCGTAAGTTTGTATATGTTGATGTTTGGACATCGGAACTCGCGAAGTTATGAACCCCGAAATCCCAAAATGCGGGTCTCACCTTTCCCTTTTTTCACATTTCGGAAGTTTGTATATGTTGATGTTTGGACACCGAAACTCGTGAAGTTTCAAACCTCGAAATCCCAAAATGCGGGTCTCACCTTTCCTTTTTTTCACATTTCGGAAGTTTGTATATGTAGATGTTTGGACACCAGAACTCTCGAAGTTTTGAACCCCAAAATACCAAAATGCAGGTCTCACCTTTCCCTTTTTTCGCATTTCGGAAGTTTGTATATGTTGATGTTTGGAAACCGGAACTCGTGAAGTTCCGAACCCTGAAATCCCGAAATGCGGGTCTCACCTTTCCTTTTTTTCATTTCAGAAGTTTGCATATGTTGTTGTTGAGTACTTGATGTCACGAAGTACCGGACCCTGAAACCCCAAAATGCAGGTCCCACTTTCCTTTCGTGATTCGGAAATTCTGATGTTTTGATGTTTTGACTTTTGAAGTCACGGGATTTTGAACCCTGAAACCCCGAAGTGTTGATCCCACTGTACCTTTTCACAACTTCGTGAAATGTTTTTTGTTGATGTTTGGCTGTTGTACTCACGAAATCCTGAACTCTGAAACCTCGAAGTGTCGATCACTTTTCGCAATTTCGGGAGTTGTTGTGTGTTGATGTGGGCTTCTGTACTCGTGAAATCCCGAAGTGTTGATCACTTTTCACAATTTTGGGAGTTTTTGTGTGTTGATGTTTGCCTTTTGTATTCATGAAATCCTGAACCCCGAAATCCCAAAGTGCTTGGCATCTTTTCACAATTTCAGGAAATGTGGTGTGTTGATGTCTGGATTTTGTACTCGCGAAACCCCAAACCATGAAACCCCGAAGTGTTGGACCACAGTTGTTCTGTATTTTGGATTTTGGCGACAGCGGGGTCCTTTGTTTATTCGACACTTGTAATCATCGAAAACCCGATTGACCTCTATTCCTTCACAAAACTGTAGGAACATAGTAGGAATTATTGCTATAGGAACAACTCAAATGTTGTAATGAATGGACTGGTAGAAAACGTTGGAGGATCTTCATCCAGGATAGAAGTACAATAATAACAGTTCATATTACAGGTCACTATTGTATGGGGAATGACAATTACCTAAATTTTTATATGGAGAAGATATAGGTATGTACTTACTTTTAGGTGGAAATTAAGTACAGATGTTAATAGAGAGTTAAAGCAAATTTTTATACAATAAAAACGATAATATTTGCCTTTACAAGCGCACATAGCAGACAATCAAGTTACCTATTGTTCTAGCAGTCATGAAGATCCATACTTGCAATCACAAGAATAATTTAAATGTGCGGAACTGATTACTTTGACAAATTTCTGTACGAAGTAAACCAGACTGGTGTAATAATGTCAGTATGGATCGAATTGAATCTTACCTTCTCTTAAATTCTAAGATTAAAAGAACTTGAATTATGTCATAGAATTATTTTTTTTATGGTAAATTTGAGGTTCATTACATATGGTATCAAAGAAAAAGTTACAACAATGGGCCGAAACAAGGCCACATTAATTGCTTAGTATATATTCTAATAAATCTTGTGGATTACAGACATAAAGCTTTTATGTTTTGTGTTAAATAATCAAAACTCAAGAAGGTGCAGAAATCAGGATGGAAGGGAATCCGCAGCAAGGACCTCTTGGAGATCTGAGATAGAACAGTGATGGAATCTCACCCACAGAGGTGCTGGAAACAACGAGGAACCTTATTGTTGAACTACAGGTTTTCAAGGCCGACAATGAAAAATTGAGGAAGGAACAACAGGAACAACAAGAGATAAATGAATTTCTGCTGCACAGTATAGTAACCAAGAAAAGTCCAAAAGATGATAACCATGAGGAAGAGATCAGCAAGAGGGCCTCCAAGAACTCTGGTGCGAAAACAGAAAAAGGAGATAGTTCATCTGAAGAGACACCTTCAACTGAAGACAAAACCATACCAGACAAAAAATGAAAATAGACAGACGACCTTGAAGGAGACTTTAAAAAGATTAAACCAACTACTTTTGATGGATAATCCAGGACAGGAGAAGCTGAGGCATGGTTGTTGGACATCAAAAAATACTTCCAAATCTACAACTATTCCAGTAAATTGAAGGTCATAATGACCATCTACAATCTGAAGGGGAAGGCCAGCATTTGGTGGCAGGACCTGAAATTGGCCAAGGGCCTGAAGGAGAAACAGTTGGAATGGTCCGACTTCAAGAAGTTTTTCAAGAAACAATACCTTTCAGAAATATATTATGAAAGGAAGACGAAAGAATTTTATGAGTTACGACTCGGACAAATGACAATGGAGAACCTTATAAATAAATTTTTGGAACTACTAAGGTTCGTACCATACATCTGGGAGGATAAGGTAAAAATCCAGCGATTCTTAAGTTGTTTACCACAATCCTACAAGGAAAGAATTGAGTTTGACAACCCCAAATCCTTGAGTGAGGTATTCATTAAATCATGAATGTGCTATGACCAGTATAAACAACGGGTAGAGTTTCCCAAGACTTGGAAGGATAAGAAGAAAGATGGAATAAACCAATGAAAGAAAGGATACCAGCCAGCTCCTTATCAAAATGCAGAAAAAAGTTTCCCAAGGAAGGATTTTCACTCCAATCATCTGAATACGCAAGGTAGTGGTAAACCGATAAACCTGGGAATGAAGAAGTTTGGGGACATCTCTCGCGAGCCATTAAAGTGTTGGGAGTGTGGATAGCCTCTTCTAAGGAGGATCTATCCACATTTAATTGCAACAAACATAACTGTTTTTCATAATTTACCGGAAGCCTCGACAGTGGGAGACATGGGCAGAAGTTTGCATCGGATAAATGCAACCATAGATGGTCAACAAGCTGACCACTAGTCCTTGGTGGTAACTCGAATTTCTATTTTAATTGACCCTGGAGCTACGTTAAGTTATATTACTCCTGATGTAGTAGAGTCGAATAAACTTAAGAAACAAAAGTATGCAAAATATTGGCTTGTACAACTAGCAATAGGTACTAAAAGAAAAGTAGTTAACTTTATTTCTGATCTTGAGTTCAGCTTAGATGGTCAAGAGATAAGGACCAATTTGAACATCCTACCACTAGGATCTTATGATATGATTATCGGGATGGATTGGTTGGAACAACACAAAGCAGTACTAGACTGTTATACAAACATACTTAGCTACAAATATAATTTTGGCACTGTTAGAATAGCCCAAGGCATACAAAAACCTGTTTCAGTCAGACAAGTTTTAGCGATACAATTCAAGAAATTTATTAGAAAGGGACATCGAGTTTACACCATCCAAGTAACGAATCTATTAGAAAAAGAAGATAAGCCCAAGTTAGAAGACTTTACTGTCCTACGTGAATTCAAAGACATGTTTGTTGATGAGATACCAAAATTGCCTCCTAGGAGAGAAATAGATTTCTCCATAGACTTACTACCTGGATCAACCCCTATCTCAAAGGCACCCTACCGAATGAGTCTACCAGAACTAACAGAATTAAAAATACAATTATAGGAATTGTTGGATAAAGAGTATATCAGACCAAGTGTCTCACCATGGGGAGCACTAGTCCTCGTTGTGAAAAAGAAAGACGGTACTCTAAGACTGTGTATCGATTATAGACAATTGAACAAAGTGACCATTAAGAACAAATACCCCTTACCACGGATAAAGGATTTGTTCAATCAAGTTGGTGGGTCCAAGATCTTCTCAAAATTGGATTTACAATCTGGTTATCATCAAGTTAGGATAAAGGACCAGGACATAAACAAAACATCTTTTCATACAAGATACAGACAATACAAGTTTGTAGTCGTACCCTTCGGACGCACTAATGCACCAGCCACATTTATGTGCTTGATGGACAACAGTTTTAGCCAGTACTTAGACAAGTTCATAATAGTATTTATCAACGATATTCTGGTCTATTCTAAAATGGAGGAGAAACATGATGAACACTTACGAATATTTCTGCAAACACTAAGGAAACACAAACTATACGCAAAATTTGACAAATGTGATTTTTATCAAAAAGAAATACAATATTTAGGACATGTCATTTCTTCAGAAGGTATTTCCGTAGACCCGGAAAAGATAAAAGACATTATGGAATGGCCAGTGACCAAGGATGTGGCATATATCTGGTCATTCATGGGAATCACCAGATATTATCGCAGATTTATAGAAGGGTTCTCCAAGATAGCCTACCCTATCATGTCATTACAAAAGAAAGGGACCAAGTTTGACTGGTCGCAAAAGTGTCCAGACAGTTTTAACAAGCTAAAAAAATTATTGACATCGGCGCCCATCTTGAAGGTAGCAGACCCAGATAAAGACTTCATAGTATGCGTTGATGCAAGTAAAGAGGGACTAGGTGGTGTTTTAACTCAGGAAGGGCACATGATTTGTTATGAGTCCCGGAAATTAAAGGAACACGAGTGAAATTATGTCACTCATGAATTAGAATTGGTAGCAGTAATACATGCCTTAAAAATGTGGTGACACTATATAATGGGCAGAAAATTCTTACTATTGACGGATAATAGTGGGGTGAAATATTTGTTTAACCAACTAGACCATAATGAAAGACAAGAAAGGTGGTTAGCCTTCCTGAGAAAATTCGACTTCGAGGTCATACATATCAAGGGTAAGGAAAATAAAGTAGTAGATTCTTTAAGCCGCAGAATCCATGGGTTATTTGAGATAAATATCAGTAGGGCAGAAAGTGATCTGGAACAAAGAATAAAAACCACAGGTATTAACGAAGAAGATTACACTAAGATGATGGTAGAATTGAAAAATAGTATCACAAACTCAGATGAACTGGATATAAGTATTGACAAGAAGGGACTATTAATATTTAAAAACAGACTTTACATACCAGATTCAACAGAGCTAAAATTAACTATTTTATACAGAGTGCATAAGAAACTGTATTTTGGCCATCTAGGCTACCAAAAAACAATAACATCACTCGGGAAACTATTTTACTGGCCTAACATGAAGGGTAAAATGACAGAGTACTTGGCTAGGTGCCAATATTTTCAGCAGGTTAAGGCCGAACACCAGCGTCCAACCGACCTATTACAACCATTACCAGTACTAGAATGGAAATGGGAGATCATATCACTGGACTTTATAACAGGTTTGCCTAAAACTCAGAAATAGAATGATTCAATCATGGTTGTAATCGATAAACTCATTAACTCTGTACACTTTATTCCTATAAATTCTACTTTTAAAGATATTAACATTGCTGAAATATTCATGAAAGAAATTTTTAGACTGCATGGTATCCCTAAAATGGTGATTTCAGATAGAGACGTAAAATTCACATCCACTTTTTGGAAGGAATTGTTTGAAGGGATAAATACTAATTTGAATTTCAGTACGAGTTATCATCCACAAACAGATGGAAAGATCGAAAGGACAAACCAAATCATAGAGGATATGCCCCGCATGTATGTAAGAACAAAGCCGAACAAGTGGGAAGACTACCTACACTTGGTAGAATTTGCATATAACAATGGGTACCAATCTTCGGCTAAGTTGAGCCCTTTAGAAATACTGTATGGTGGAAAGTGTACAACTCAAATTAGCTGGGATAACCGAGATGAGAAACTCATGGTTAGACTAGAGATACTCCAACAAATGGAGAACATGGTAAAAAGGGTAGAAAAGAACTTGAAAGAAGCACAGGACAGACATAAGAGCTATGCAGATTAGAAAAGAAGACACTTGGAATTTCAAGTGGGAGACCATGTTTATTTGAAGGTCAAAGACCGAAAAAGCTTGCTGAAGTTGGGGAACTATGCCAAGTTGGAACCCAGGTTTTGTGGGCCCTTCGAGATACTAGCTCGAATTGGACCCATAGCATATCAGCTTGCACTTCCAGCTAATCTAAGAATTCATAATGTATTTCATGTTTCTTTGTTGAAAAAGTATATTCATGACCCTACTCATATGATTAATTGGAACTTGGTGCAGGTGGATCCTGAAGGCAATTTCTAGGTGGAACCCCTGTGCATTTTGGACTGGAGAGAAATAACACTTCGGAACAGAGTCGTCGCTCAGGTAAAGGTGCAATGGAATCACTTTAGTTCTGAGGAGGCCACTTGGGAATTGGAAGGAGATTTGCGGAAATCTCATCCAATCCTATTCCAGGAAAGGAATGAACATTGAGGACAGTGTTTTACTGAAGGGGGAAAGGATGTGACCTCCCCCCAAAAAATAAAATATTTTTTTATGTGCTGGAAATTTATTTTCGTTTTTGGCAAATTTGAATCTGGAAAATTTTTGCCATTTATGGCAATTCTGAATTTCGAATTTAATAATTGCATTTAATTATTGTGAATGTTGGGAAAAGATTTGTTTGGACTCAACTAACTATTTGACTATGACACTTGTATCACAACACAATATTTATATTAACTGTAGGAGGACAAATGGAACAACCATGTTAAACAAATCAACTGACCATGACTCCATGAGTGGGGAACAAGTCGGAACTGCCTCTGGGCTGATTATTACAAGTGGAAAATCAGAGATTTGGCCAATGGAAGCCACTGAGAATTAGGGATCAAGAGAGCTGCCAAAATCCCCAAAGGAGGGAAAAAGACCCGGGCACAAATTGATAAATAACATATGCAAGGAGGCATGACACTGCCAAGTATGCTGGGGAAATGATTTTTGATCTCTCTTGCTGTTATGAACACTACGGATTGAGTGTGAGGAAAGAGGAGCCTACTAATATAGATTTTCCTTGTTGTTATGAGCACTGCTGAGTAAGTGTGAGGCAAGAGGATAGCTGTTGGAATTGAAGCAGATTGTTGGGGAGGAGTTTCCAAGTTTGCCTTCATGGATTCATGGTTAGGCTAGGTGGTTAAATGGGCAAGTGACTTTGGCTTCCCTATTCTATTGATGGGAGGAACGTGGTTGTTCCCTTTGTTTTTCCACAGATTGGATTAAGATATGTTGATCTACCCTTCTCTATTTTGAATGCCTACATTTGATTGATGTCATGTATTTGTTGGGTGATTATATCTAATTGCGTTAAAGTAAACTAATTTAATGATAATATCTTTTCGTGTGAGGAATATGTGTGAAGGAAATCTGTATCTATATATAGCTATAATATGTCTATTGGAATGTTCACATCTGACTGCTGAAGTATATATATATATATATATATATATATATATATATATATATATATTTGTTGCGGAAGATGAAATTACCTTCGTGAATGTAATATGTCTGTCTGTCATCACGAAATTCGTAATAGACATCCAAACTCTTATGGAATAAAATTCACATTCATGTATATACTAGATCCACAGATATAGTACTATTAACGTATAATACATTGATTAAAAGCGGCTCTAATTGAATATAATAGAAATTACCTTATACAGAAAATTGTTATCCTATTGTACCCTTTTATAGAATATAAGCGTATAAAATTTATTAGTTAGACCTTCGAAATTTTGTTAGGTAAATGGATATTGAATCCTTCCAAACCTACTGTCTCACAGAATGAAAGTAAGGACACTAGTAAAGGGAAAAATTTGGAAATTTAAGGAGATCTAGAAAACCCCTTTTGTTTATCAAATGCTAAATAATCATGAGAATTGACGCCTATCAGAAGATTTGTATGCTTTCCTTGTTTTGTTTAAAATGGTCTACCCTTTCCACAGTTAAGGTTTATGACAAATTTTAGGAAATTACAAAACCCCGAAATGCTAATCCTTTTTCCCTTCTTTCACATTTCGGGAGTTGTTGCATGATAGGTTTGGGCATTGGAAACCATAAAACCCTGAACCCCGAAATCCCAAAATGTGGGTCTCACTTTTCCCTTTTTTCGCATTTTGGAAGTTTGTATATGATGATGTTTGGACATTGGAACTCGCAAAGTTTCGAACCCTGAAATCCCGAAATGCGGGTCTCACCTTTCCCTTTTTTCGCATTTTGGAAGTTTGTATATGTTGATGTTTGGACATAGCAAATCGTGAAGTTCCGAACCCCGAAATCCCGAAATGTGGGTCTCACCTTTCCCTTTTTTCACATTTCAAAAGTTTGTATATGTTGATGTTTGGACACTGGAACTCACAAAGTTCGGAACCAAGAAATCCCGAAATGCGGGTGTCACCTTTCCTTTTTTTTCGCATTTCGGAAGTTTGTATATGTTGATGTTTGGAAACCAGAACTCCCGAAGTTATGAACCTAGAAATCCCAAAATGCTTGTCTCACCTTTCCCTTTTTTTGCATTTCGAAAGTTTGTATATGTTGATGTTTGGACACTAGAACTCGCGAAGTTTCGAACCCCGAAATCCCGAAATGCGGGTCTCAACTTTCTTTTTTCGCATTTCAGAAGTTTTTATATGTTGTTGTTGGGTACTTGAAGTCACGAAGTCCCGGACCCTGAAACCCCGAAATGCGAGTCCCACTTTCCTTTCGCGATTCGGAAATTATGGTGTTTTGATGTTTTGACTTTTGAAGTCGCGAGATTTCGAACCTCGAAACCCTGAAGTGTTGATCCCACTTTACCTTTTCGCAACTTTGGGAAATGTTTTGTGTTGATGTTTGGCTGTTGTACTCGTGAAATCCTAAACTCCGAAACCTCGAAGTGCTGATCAGTTTTTGCAATTTCAGGAGTTGTTGTGTGTTGATGTGGGCTTCTATACTCGTGAAATCCCGAACTCCAAAATCCCGAAGTGCTGATCACTTTTCAGAATTTTGGGAGTTCTTGTGTGTTGATGTTTGGCTTTTGTATTCACAAAATCCCGAAACCTGAAATCCCAAAGTGTTTGGTATCTGTTCGCAATTTCAGGAAATGTGTTGTGTTGATGTCTGGCTTTTGTACTCGAGAAAATATGAACCCCGAAACCCCGAAGTGCTGCCCCACAGTCGTTCTGTATTTCAGATTTCGGCAACAGTGGGGTCCTTTGTTTATTCGACACTTGTAATCACCGAAAACCCGATTGACCTCTGTTCCTTTACACGTGCACATAGCAGACAATCAGGTTACCTACTGTTCTAGCAGTCATGAAGATCCAGACTTGCAATCACAAGCATAATTTAAATGTGCGGAACAGATTACTTTGACAAATTTATGTTCGATGTAAACTAGACTGGTGTAATAATGCCAGTATGGATCGAATTGAATCTTACCTTCTCTTAAATTCTAAGCTTAAACAAAGTTTAATTATGTCATAGAATTTATTTATTTTATGGTAAATTTGAGGTTCATTACAAGGTGCCTTTAGAGCATGTAGTCCTGCAGCCTATTCATCCATTGGTTGTGAAAGTGGTCATGCCGATGAAGTCATCGGCTGATCCCACTCCTCTTCTGGGGGGTGAGGTACCTTTAGACCATGTAGTCCCATAGCCTATTCATCCATTGGTTGTGAAAGTGGTCATGTTGATGCAGTCATCGAATGATCCCACTCCTCTTCTGGGGGGTGAGGTACCTTTAGACGATGTAGTCTTGTAGCCTATTTAGCCATTGGTTGCGAAAGTGGTCATGCCGATGTAGTCATTGGTTGATCCCACTCCTCTTTTGGGGGGTGAGGTTCCTTTAAACCATGTAGTACCACAGCCTATTCATCCATTGGTTGCAAAAGGGGTCATGCCAATGCATTCATCGGATGATCCCACTCTTCTTTTGGGGAGTGACGTGTCTACTGACTATGTTTTTAGCATTTTCGGTTTAGTATTTTCAAAACAAGGGGGCATTCCGCTCATTTCGAGAACACCCCCTCCAAGCCCTAGGATGGTTTCCTTTGATTGGAATGACCTTTTTGAGCCTCGTCTTCCTTCCTTTGTTCCCTTTCAAATAGGGGTTGAAGTTAATTCAACAAACATTTATCGATGTACTGTGGATGAAGGAGCCTCTGCAAGTATTTTATTCTCCTTGGTTTGGAAAGTCTTGGGATCTCTCGAGCTTATATCTACTTTTCATGAGCTATTGGATTTTGACAAACGTCGTAGTGAATATTTGGAGGTTCTTCCTCAGTTTCCTATATTGTTAGGTGGGAATATTGTCCATGTCGATGTTATAGTGGTGTAAGGCCAGTTAGATTTCAATATGCTTCTCGGGCGGGATTATGTATATGCTATGAATGTTGTGGTATCTACGCTCTTCCAGGTGATGCATTTCCCTCACAATGGAAGCATTATCACTATTGACCAGATGGCATCTGATAATCACCATCATAATTCAATGTTAGTTCAAGCTACCCCTTTATATGTTCCTAGTGTTTGTGTAGACTCCACCTTGCCATGGGTTAATTACGTGGTGTCTTATCCTCGATGTTCAATTGCTTCTAAGAAGGAACCTGTGAAATCATTTTTTCCTTATCAAGACTTGGAATCAACAATTGATCCATTGGTTTATCCAATAGGGGCATGGGAGCCCTTGCTTTCCCCTCTTGGTCCAAGTGACGTAGGTGCACCCGTGGGCACATCCGCTCATAGGATCTTCTCCTTCCTTGGCCCGAAGAACCATAACCGGTCCTTCTATTTCCCTATCGGGAAATATACACCCACAACACTGTACAAACGATCCCCTCTCTTTACTTATCGAAGGATCGAAACTTGCGGCTTCACGAGTTCAAAGGTCGAACTCTATACTCTCGGATCACCGAGGCCCGATACCTCAGTCAACGCTGACCTTATCGCACCCTGTCGGGACTTCTTCTCTATCGTGATTTCGGTACTCGCGATACCAAGCAACTCGTCTTACCGACTCCCAATACCCGATACACCGAAACTCTGGCGTATACGTGTGAGTTGACTTTTCCACTTCCCGTCACTTCTATCGGGATTTCGGAGTTCGCGGGATCGCGAATCCTGATGTCAATGGTTTCAGAACTTTACTTTTCCCGAGCTCCGATACGGTGTGCCACCTGTCCTGCACCCGTCGACTCCGCTGTGGCCCACGCACACTGCCTTTTGACTGTCAGGATATCGCGTATCGCGATATCGCGATTCCTGTTGCAATAATTTGGAGCCTTGACTCACGAAACCCCGATTCACGATGTGCGTGTGAATTCAATGACCCTCGTGGTCTTGATCAATGGATCCTCCCCTCCTGAGCTTAGAACCTTTCCACACTTGTGTTGTAACTCCCTTGCACCTCTAGGAGATCTGACGACTCACGGAAACTCACAGATTCTCCTCGGAGAATACCGACCGTCTGTTTCTCCTGATGAAACCAGCGAAATGAGTAAATATTCATCCACGGAACTTGTCACCTGCAACATAAACTTACGACGCTTCTTGCCAATCTTCAAGGCACGACTTCTCTAGGTTGTCCTTTAACAACTTGAAGGCCTTATCCCACCTGAGATTTTCCTATGACTCTAAGTCTTCTCAGGAACACTCTTTGCACGCACTCCTTGCGGAAAACCTTCAACAATGTCGAAGTGTTGAAGTCACTTGACTCTGCGCACACCTGCAAAAATAGTCTGTCAAATGCTTCACTCAGGTTCGCAACCCTGAGACTTTTACCCAGCCCGCGAACTCCTTGCATGGCCTTGTGCCCCACTGCACTTATGGGATGAATGAGAACAAAATTTACCTCTACCCGAACCCCCTGTCAACGCACTCCTTGCGGACACTTCAATTGCACTCGTTGCAGGAATTCTCTATCTCACATAGAGAAACAATTGAAACTCATTCTCTCTTCCTCTCAGACTTCAATTTAAACATGAAATCACATACATAGCATATAAAAGAAAATGTTTAACAAGAAGCAACTATTCATGAGCACATCAACATCATACACAGAGAATCAGACACAAAACCATGAATTTGAACCAATCTTCTTCTATTAATTCAAATATCAGTACATGGGTGTTCTCTACACAACTCTCTACTTCTCTCTAGCTCCAATGCTCCTAAATCTCCCTTATCTTACAAATGCACAATGAGGGTGTCTATATCCTGTTTCCCTCTTGCGCTCTAAATCTATCAAATCTAAAATTAATTTCTATCTACCTGCATTAACTATTTTAAATGTCGTATACCTACTGAGGACGAGAGTTATCCACTCAAGGTCCATTTACAATATACAAGTGCGCCTCATATTAATGGCTCATTTAATATTTGCGCTACAACTTTGAGGTTATCTCAAAATTTGTGTTGGCTTTCCAGTTGTCTTCCGCTTCTGCGCTGGCTCGCTTGATGTATTGGCAATGCTCCTCCATCATACTTCCTCGCTTGAAAACATTCATGGGCTCCTTTCCATGAGCTCCTGCACGGTCTGTCCATGCTTATGTATTTCTTCTTCAATCTCCCAGCTGGCATCTTCAACTGGGTGGTTCTTCCATTCGACCAGATACTCGAACTATTGCTTCCGCCTGGTCTTCTTGCTCATCCTCTTGTCCAGTATGCATTCCATCTGTGGTTTTTCTGCAACTGGAATTTGTTTCGTCCACTGGATTGTTGGCTTCTCATCTCAAGTCTCTGCTTCTCCAGCTCTATATGGGTACAAATCTGAGACATTGAATATCGAAGATATTTCGATCCCATCGGGTAGTTCAATCTCATAAGCATTTGTCCCAAATTTTCTCAAGACCTTGCATGGTCCGATTTTTTTCATCTTCATCTTATTGTATGTTCCCCTTGGGAACCTTTCTTTTTTCAAGTGTGCCAGAACTAGATCTCCAACTTCAAACTGAAGTTGCCTTCTATGTTGATCAGATCTGCATTTATACTCTTGGCTTGATTTCAGCAGTCGCTCCTTCACCTGGCTGTGAAATTCTTTCATCGTCTCTACGAACTCTTCTCCACTAGCGCTCCTAGTTGCATTTTGTTCTGAATCCCTCAATTCAGAAATTCCTCTCAGTTGCGTGCCATATACAATCTAAAATGGACTTCTTCCTGTGCTATTGTTCACTGAATCATTGTATGCGAATTCTGCCTGCGGCAATATATTATCCCACTGGCTGTGGTGTTCTGTCACCAAGCTTCTCAACAAGTCTCCCAGAATTCTGTTGACCACTTCTGTCTGCCCATCTGTCTGAGGATGATACGTTGAAATAAACATAAAATTAGTTCCCAGCTTCTTCCATAAGGTCCTCCAAAAATTCCCTATGAATTTGGTGTCTCTGTCCAAAACTATGCTTTTCGGTAATCCATGAAGTCGAATGACCTCCTTGAAAAACAAGTTTGTGATGTGTGTCACATCACTAGTCTTCTGGCATGGAATGAAGTGTGCCATTTTAGAAAACCTATCCACTACCACAAAGATTGAATCAACACCTCTTTGTGTCCTTGGCAACCCTAATACAAAATCCATTCTTATCGCATCCCACGACCTTTCTGGTATGGGTAATGGTTGATAAAAAACCGCATTCTTCTTTCTTCCCTTCGAATGCTGGCAAATTCTGCATTTGTCAATGAATATCTTGACATCTGCTCGCATTCCTGACCAAAAATATGACTCATTCAATTTTGCGAACGTCTTGTCATGGACAAATTGTCCTACCAATCCTCCACTGTGTTTCTCCCTCAGCAAATTCTCCCTCATGGAGCATTTCGGAATACACAGTTGATTGCCTCTGAACAACAATCCTTCCTGGATCATATAGTCTATCCAAGGGCTTCTATCTCTAAGAACTGGATTCTCAGCTGCTTCATATGCTTCCTAAAAATCTGGATCATCTGCGTACATATTCCTGAGATCATCAAAACCTAATGTCTTGACTCGGAACTCCTGCAACAACAAACACTTCCTGCTCAAAGCATCAGCAGTACCAGAAATATGTTTAATCAAAAACGTGAAATTTTGCATATACTCAACCCATTTTACATGTTTTTGATTCAACTTCTCCCATTGAGTCACAAACTATAGTGCATGATTCTCACTGTACAACACAAATTCTTTGGGTATCAAGTAATTCCTCCATTTCTTTAATGCCTGTATGATAGCATAGAATTCTTTATCATATGTGGAGTATTTCAATTTTTATTCATTCATCTTCTCGCTGAAGTACAGGATTGGCCTGTCTTCTTGACTTAAGACCACCCCGATTGCAAATCCGCTTGCATCACATTTCACCTGAAATGTTTTCTGGAAATCCAGCAACACCAAAACCGGTTGTTCCGTGATCTTCCTTTTCAACAGATTGAAACTTTTTTCATCTTCTTCTGTCCAGTGAAAAGACTTATGCCGCTGCTTCACTGTATCCATCATCGCTGCGCTAATTCCACTGAAATTCCCGATGAATTTTTGGTAGAAACTAGCCAAACCATGAAAACTTCTCACCTCAAATACATTCCTCGGTGATGGCCAATTCTTGATCACTTCCACCTTTTCTGGATCCATCCTCAACTCATTTGCCGAAATAACAAATCCCAAATAAATGAGTTCTATCTTCATGAATGAGGACTTCTTCATATTAATTAACAACTTCTCCTGCTGTAGTTTCTGCATCACTGTAGCCAAATGCTTCAAGTGTTCTGCCACTGATTTACTATAAACCAGTATGTCATCCAAGCATATGGTGACAAATTTCTCGATGAACTCCCTCGGGACTTCGTTCATCAACCTCATAAAGGTACTTGTCGCATTTGTTAGGCCAAACTGCATAACAAGCCATTCATACAAGCCCTTGGTTGTTTTTAATGTTGTCTTCCATTCATCGCCTTCTCTCATGCAAATCTGATGATATCCTCTTTTCAAATCAATCTTTGAAAAGTAATTTGCTCCGCTCAAGAAATCCATCAGATCATCCATTCTTGGCAATGGAAACCTGTACCTGATGTTTATCTTATTGATCGCCCTCGAGTCGGTACACATCCTCCAACCTCTGTCTTTCTTCAGACTGAGTACTGTTGGAATGACACACGGACTCAAGCTTTCTCTGACCAAACCTTTTTCTAGCAGCTCCTGGACCTGCTTCTTGACCTCTTCATTTTCTTGCGGCGTCAACCTGTACGTGGATTTATTTGGAAAACTAGCTCCTGGTATGAGATCTATATGATGACTCACACTCCTCATCAGTGGCAACGAACAAGGTAATTCGTCCACTATGATGTCAACGAATTCTTCGAGTAGTTCCTGAATTTCTCCTAGAAAATCATCCACTCTTGTTCTAGTAAGAACAATCCTCGGTTTCCTGACCACAAAGAATTGTGGATCTTCTTTCTTCTTAACCTCTGTAAGAAGTTCCTTCCCACTCATGAGAAGTATTGTGTTGCTCACTTCCATCTTCACCTCTTTATCCTTTATCGGAAGCAACATATCGGTTCTCCCATTCTTCTCCAGGGTATATGTGTTCATTCACCCATCATGAATCACATTTATGTCATATTTCCATGGTCTACCCAGCAATAGATGACAAACATCCATGGGAATAACATCACACAAGATCCTATCATTATATCCACCTATCTTGAATTCAACCAAGCATTGTTTAGTAACAGTTACCTGGTGTCCCTTCTGTAGCCACGAAACTCTGTATGGGCTTGGATGATCAGTCGTCTCCAGCTCCAGCTTCTCTACCATCTCTGTGGATACGAGATTATACGTGCTACCACTGTCTACAATGACCTTGCATACCCTATCCTTGGTCTTGCAAGCAGTCCTAAAAAGTCTGGTCCTTTGGACTGAACTTTCCACCTCCTTGTCGGGTGTCAAAAGGAATTTTCGCATCATGAGCGATATTCCACCTTCAGCATCTTCGGCCTCAACATCCCACCCATGCGCTTCGATGATGTGAGCTTCTCCAATGTCCTTCTTTTTTTCTGGACACTCGTAAGAATTGTGCCCATTCTTTCCGCATGTGAAGCATGTGATTACTCCACCTCTTCCTCTTCCTCTGCCTCTAGTACGAGGAAAAGTGTTGTTGTCAGCATAATCTCCTCTCTGCTCATTATGTTTCCCTCTCTGTGAACTTCCACCCCTCTCTGTATGAGTCTGAGGTTTCTTCCATTCCTCCTTGTTCTTCTAGTATTTGTCCTGGGCAACTGCCTTGCCTTTGGGATGACTTCTGCCTCGGCCCCTCTGACTCTTTTTTCGGCTCAGCTTCTCCTCTGCTTTCAAAGCCATCTGATAAGCATCTTCCACCATTCGGATGGTTACCATGCTCATCTCATCCTGGATATCATATCTCAGGCCATTCATATATCTGGAAACTTTCTCCTCGTCTCTCTCTCGATGACCTACCCTGATGTTCAGTTTATAGAATTCCTCAATGTATTCTTTCAGTCTCATCAACTTCTGTCTCAGGTTCTGCATTCTCCTGAACAGAGTGATTTGATAATCTCTCGAGATGAACTTTTCCTTCATTTTTGCAATGATTCGATCCCAACTTCTAATTTTTTGCTTGCCCTTGCAGCGTCTATCTGCTTGTAGCTCGTCCCACCATAATGTTGCATGTCCCTTCAATCTCGTGACCGCATGCCTGATCTTCTTATCCTCTTCGACATCTTCATAATCGAAGTATGTATCCAGAGCTCTAATCGAATCTAGAAGCTCTTCCACATCCAGATTTCCCTCGTAAACTGGAATGTCAATTTTCACTCTTGCACCCATCCTGGCAATAGCTTTGATCAAACGCTCATTTGATGCATCTTCGACTGCAACTTCCTCTTCACGTTCAGCCTCAACTTCACTCTCAGAATCACTGAGATCTCCAGCACTAGCTGTGCATCTTTGCGATGTCTCCATGTCTTCGAGTCTTGCTCGGAGATCACGCATCTGTCTCTCCATTTCTGGATTTGTCGTCTGCCTGCCTCTTCTCTGCACCTCCCTATCCTCTGGATCGGGTGACTGCCTTTCTCTCCTTGGTGGAATGGTAAATTATCCTCTTCTCTTCTCTTATGCCTTCCTCACCTGAAATTATATAGACAAGAATCTGAGGCTCTGATACCAAACTGACGTAGGCGCACCTGCGGGCACGTCCGCTCACAGGATCTTCTCCTTCCTCAGCCCGAAGAACCCTAACCGGTCCTTCTATTTCCCTATCGGGAAATCTACACCCACAGCACTGTATGCACGATCCCCTCTCTTTACTTATCAGAGGATCGAAACTCGTAGCTTCTTGAGTTCAAAGGTAGAACTCTATACTCTCGGATCGTCGAGGCCCGATACCTCAGTCAACGCTGACCTTATCTCACCCTGTCGGGACTTCTGCTCTATCGCGATTTTTGTACTCGCGATACCAAGCAACTCGTCTTACCAACTCCTGATACCCGATACACCGAAACTATGGCATATACATGCAAGTTGACTTTTCCACTTCCCGTCACTTCTATCAGGATTTCGGGGTTCGCGGGATCGCGAATCCTGATGTCAATGGGTTCAGAACTTTACTTTTCCCGAACTCCGATACGGTGTGCCACCTATCCTCCACTCGCTGACTCCACTATGGCCCACACACACTACCTTTTGACTGTCGGGATATCGCATATCGCCATATCGCGATTCCTATTGCAATAATTTGGAGCCTTGACTCACGAAACCCCGATTCACGATGTGCGTGTGAATTCAACAACCCTCATGGTCCTGATCAACGGCTCCTCCCCTCCTGAGCTTGGAACCTTTCCACACTTGCGCTGTAACTCCCTCGTGCCTCTAGGATATCTGATGGCTCAAGAAAACTCCTGGATTCTCCTCGGAGAATACCGACCATCTTTTTCTCCTGATGAAACCAGCGAAATGACTAAATATTCCTCCATGGAACTTGTCACCTGCAGCGTAAACTTATGACGCTTCTTGCCAATATTCAAGGCATGAATTCTCTACGTTGTCATTCAACAACTTGAAGGCCTTATCCCACATGAGCTTTTCCTACGACTTTAAGTCTTCTCAGGAACACTCTTTGCATGCACTCCTTGCGGCAAACCTTCAACAACATCAAAGTGTTGAAGTCACTTGACTCTGCACACACCTGCAACAATAGTCTGTCAAATGGTTCACTCAAGTTCGCAACCCTGAGACTTTTACCCAGTCCAAGCACTCCTTGCGCGACCCTGTGCCCCACTGCAATTCTAGTTTGAATGAGAACAAAAGTTACCTCTACCTGAACCCCCTTTCAATGCAGTCCTTGCGGACACTTCAACTGCACTCCTTGCAGGAATTCTCTGGCTCACATATAGAAACAATTGAAACTCATTCTCTCTTCCTCTCAGACTTCAATTCAAACATGAAATCACATACACAACATATAAAAGCAAATGTATAACAGGAAGCAGCTAGTCATGAGCACATCAACATCATACACAGAGAATCAGACACAAAACCATGAATTTGAACCAATCTTCTTCTATTAATTCAAATATCAGTACATGGGTGTTCTCTACACAACTCTCTGCTTCTCTCTCGCTCCAATGCTCCTGAATCTCCCTTATCTTACAAATGCACAATGAGGGTGTCTATATCCCGTTTCCCTCTTGCGCTCTAAAGCTATCAAATCTAAAATTAATTTCTATCTACCTGCATTAACTATTTTAAATGTCGTCTACGTACTAAGGATGAGAGCTATCCACTCAAGGTCCATTTACAATATACAAGTGCGCCTCATATTAATGCCTCATTTAAGATTTGCACAACAACTTTGAGGTTATCTCAAAATTTGTGCTGGTTGTCCAGCTGTCTTCCGCTTCCGCGCTGGCTCGTTGATGTATTGGCGATGCTCCTGCATCACCAAGTGGGCTTGAGTATCCTTCTAAGTATGATCTCATTTTCTGTATATCCTCAATCCCTCGTGCTTATGTCTCTTCGCTGATAGACTCTGACAGTCTTGGCCAGAACCTCCATCGTCATATGGAGTATGGTCAGTTTACTTCACCCTTTGGGATTGTTGACCCTCGTTTGTGTGATTTCTTGGATTTTGAATTGCCTTCAGATGAGGCTATCCTTGAAGCCATGACTACGTTTTCTAACGGTGGTTTGTGTTTTCTTCCATTTTGGGAGACTTTCCAAGTTGTCTATTGAAGAGACTCTTGGTATGAGCCTAACAATGGGCTCTACCTGAACCAGTTTCATACATGAGTCGTAGCCCCCACAGGTCTTCTTTTAAGCCCTTTAAAACATGAGAAGATTGTCGAGCGATCTTGTTGTCTTTCACGCTCTTTAAATTAAAATTTGAAGGCACGTCTGTCCGATAATAGTTTACCCCTTTTTCGGTTTGGATGGTCAACTTTACGAAGAAAGGTATACTATAGGAACTTTAGTTCTCTAGAAGAGTATCCTCAGGTATAATTTTACCCCTTTTTTGGGCCCAAGGGACTAAATTTACGAAAAAGGCACCCCCACAGAGTCCATAGTTAAACTCTTTTCAGAATCCCTAAAATTGAAAAGATCGTCGAGTGACATTGTTTCTTCACACTCGTTAAAATGGCCTAGAAGAACAAACTCTACAGAGTCCATAGTTAATCTCTTTTCAGACTCCGTAAAATTGAAAAGATCGTCGAGTGACCTTGTTTCTTCACACTCATTAAAATGGCCCAGAAGAACAACCTTTACGGAGTCCATAGTTAAGCTCTTTTCAGACTCCCTAAAAATGAAAAGATTGTCGAGTGATCTTGTCTTTGTCACACTCATTAAAATGATTTTGAATAGTCATCTTTTTTGTGCTAGTTTACCCCTTTTTCGAATCGACTAGACTATTTTAAAAAATGGTACCCCTATGGAGTCTTCTTTTATGCTTTTTCAGACTCTCTAAAAATGAAAAACTGGTTGAGCTCACCTTCTTTGGGCTCGTTAAAATTACATCGAAGGATGTTACCATTGTGTGTCTTATTAATCACATTTTCATACCTGCGTCTTTTGGCCTAATTCCAGCTCTATGTTTCTCTCAACTAAACCATATGAAGCATGCCTTATATGCAAGCCCTGTAGCACTTTGCCTCTGCGTCTTGACACCTTTGGCCTAGGGAGGATTTTTCCTGAGTGTCTTTTTTCTGCATATGTCCCTTTTCCCTGAGCATCCTTGTGATCCATGTGCTTGGAACTAGTATGTTTGTGACGCTCGATCCTCCTTTGTAACGTAGAATTCTTGTATTATTTTTCAAGCTTTCCAAAATTATTGAAAAAGACAAAAAAAAAATCAAATATACCCCAAAAAGAAGAAGGGAAAAGTATTTTCTTTTTTATTGGCAACACAATGAGTCACCCTTGGACAAAGCACATCTTACCATTTGTTCATCAAAGATCTGGGATATAATATGACCTTAGGAAGTTGTTCTCATAGAGCTATGTCCTCCTCTGTTTGGTTATTCTTCCAAACATATGGAGAGTTGGCTTTGCCTCCTGCATCGTCAACTTATGCCAATATCATGCTGCCTGAATCTCATCATTTGTCATACTACTATCCACAGGAAGTTTTTACCAAGCTCGTATCGACCTTTCTGCAGTTTGTCTCTTGTCCTCATGCTTGACCGTCCTAAAATACCAATCAAAATCCTTGTTCAAAATCAATGAAGTTCTCCTCCTGATCACCGAGATCCTCTTGTCTATTCATGATGAGATGTCAAAGACCTCTGGGTAGTGAAGTCGTACACTCATATTACACTCTTACCCGAGTTTTGAAGATCTTAAAGATTATTTCTCGAGCTTTGAAAGCATCATCTCCACCTATCAGATGACAGTTAACTTATTGAAGATGGATACTATACATGTATAACTTTTGATTTTGAGATGTAGATCTATTGTGTATTGCTCCTGGCTACACTTTATATAGTTATATGCCATGGATCTGTAGTGTATTTGATTGTAAGCCATGATTTTATTTTTTTATCCCGAGCATGGGTATGCCTGCCTTGGAGAGACAAAATTCTATTTTGCAGATGGCAACTCCTAAATACTGGTCCCTGGGCTCACTCACCTGGCACGTTGATAAAGATTGGTAAATTATTTCGGCCATCAGATGCTCTTATGACCTCACACTTCAGGGGGCATCTATTATAAATCTAATTTGCACCTAGCCTATAGACCTGACCTCGGGCCCTACTATTTGCCAATTTCTTGAGCCAAGATCTTCTAAAAATCCCTCTTTTTTGATCCACATGCGCCCTAGCCTTCTACAGCCCGCATATGCACACATCCATACATATGCAGGCCTTCTACATCTCGTGTATACTGACAAACTCACGAAAAAGGGAAATTTGTAGATGGGAAACAAAGTTTTCCGGAAATTGCTAAAATTGTTTGGTTGCCTATAGCCAGTCATTTAACTGAATAAATACCTATAAAATAAGGGCTAGGGCTCCCATTTGAAAAAAAAGAAGAAGAAGAGTATAGAAACTCTACCCAAATTTATCCCCCCTTTGCCCCAATTTTCTGCAATTGTATTGTGAGGTTGAGTAGTTGGTGCATTGTGAAGAGGAGCCCAGGACCAGGTTCGAGGAGTAGTGCCGACCACATATTGTAAGTTTACTGTTGTGAAGATTAACACAAAAAGGAATACTTTTTTCGTCCCACCACATCATGTGTTCAAATTCTATATTTATTTTATATTATTGTCACATCTAACCCAGCAATTAGTATATGAAATGCATGTTTGCATGTCTTTGTTTGTCCATGTGTGAATGCAGATCAGCTTTGGGAGGAGGCTTGCAGTCAAGGAGTGAGTGAAAGAAAAGGGATATAGGAAGGGAAAAGCATTTTCTTTTTTACTGGCAACACAATGAGCCTTCCTTGGACAAAGCACATCTTACCATTTGTTCGTCAAAGATCTGGGATATAATATGACCTTATGAAGTTGTTCTCATAGATTTCTGTCCTCCTTCATTTGGTTATTCTTCCAAACATATGGAGAGTTGGCATTGCCTCCTACATCATCAACTTATGTCAATATCATGCTACCTAAGTCTCATCATTTTTTGTGCTACTGTCCAAGGGAATTTTTTACCAAGCTCGTATCGGGCTTTCTGCAGTTTTTCTCTTGTCTTCATGCCTGACCACCCTAAAATACCAATCAAAATCCTTGTTCAAAATCAATGAAGTTCTCTGCCTGATCACCGAGATCTTCCTGTCTCTTCACGACGAGCTGTCGAATAACTCTGGGTAATGAAGTCGTACACTCATATTACACTCTTACCCGAGTTTTGAAGATCTTAAAGATTGTTGCTCGAGATCTAAAAGCATCATCTCTAGCCATCAGACGACACTTAACTTCTTGAAGATGGATACTATACATGTATATCTTTTGATTTTGAGATGTAAATATACTGTGTATTTCTCACGGCTACACTTTATATAGTTATATTCCATGGATCTACACTGTATTTGATTGACAACCATGATTTTAGTTTTTTATCCTGAGCATGGGTATGCCAGCCTCAGAGAGACAAAATGTTATTTTTCATATGGAATCTCTCGAATACAAGTCCCTGGGCTCACTCACTTGGCACTTTAATGAAGATTGGTAAAGTATTTCGGCCATCATATGCTCTTCTAACCTCACACTTTAGGGGGCATCTGTTATAAATGTAATTTGCACGAAGCCTACATACCTAGCCCTAGGCCTCACTACTTGCCTTTTTATTGAGCCAAGCTCTTCAAAAAATCCTCTTTTTTTATCCATATGCACCCTAGCCCACTACAACACGTGTATGCACATATGCATATGCATGCAGGCCTTCTACATCCCGCATATACTGACAAAAGGATGAAAAATGGAAATTTACAGATGGGAAACAAAGTTTCAAGAAATTGCTAAAACCGCTTGATTGCCTATGTCTAGTCATTCAACCAGATAACTACCTATAAAAGAAGGGGTAGGGGTCACATTTTAAGAAGAAGAATATGAGTATAGAAACTCTGCCAAAATTTATCCCCCCTTTGCCCCAATTTCCTACAATTGTATTGTGAGGTTGAGTAGTTGGTGCATTGTGAAGAGGAGCCAAGGACCAATTTCGAGGAGAAGTGTCGGCCACATAATTTGAGTTTACTCTTGTGAAGATTAATACAAAAATGAATACTTTTTTTGTCCCACCATATCATGTCTTCAAATTGTGTATTTATTTTATGATACTATCACATCTAACCCAGTAATTAGTATATGAAATGCATGTTTGCAGCTCTCTGTTTCTCCATGTGTGAATGTAGGTCAGCTTTGGGAGGAGGATTGAAGTCAAGGAGTGAGTGAAAGCGAAGGGATCGACATCAAACGAAGGATTCAAGGTGGATTTACCTAATCTTGTTTGCACCTTTATATTGCATGAATGTGGGGTTTTGTGTTGGGAGAATACAAAAAAGTAGAGGCCTTTAAATGGTCATTTTCTGCATGCATGATTAGATCCCTTTAATGCTAAGTCCATAAGCGGGATTTCCCACACACATCACAAGTGATCTAGATTATTATACTATTGTCCATTTGATTATGATTATGAGGCAATATGGATGTGATTATATGTTATTTTGTGTATTTACATAGACATGTGCTATTGACTGGGTTCTCTTGATTGTGCAGGACTTTGGACCTCGAGGATGCAGAGTCATTAATGAAACTCCTTGGACTTTGGATCGAGACAGGGAGTGAACTATTGGGGTTGATTGTGTAGATATGACATATGTACATCTAATTATATGTTATGATGATTGATTATTATTGTTGACATGATTTGTTGATGATGTAGGCTGACAATAGATTGCCGACCAGACTCACATGTGGAGTAGAGGAGTCACACATGAAAACCAGAGACATTGAGGGAGAGGTGTGGAAAACAGCCCTGCCACAACTTACTAGCACTCCCATCGTGCCTCGAGCTTTAGGTTAATGATTACCTAGTTTGAGAAGAACCACAATGTCGTGAGGGAAGATTGCGACAGTCACTCACGATGATTCTAAGGGGCACACAATAACGCATGGGCCTTATTCCTTAGAGGCCCTTAGTCTCCCACAAGATCACCTAGCGAAGTATTGAATCCAGGGGTTTTTAATGTCTACCAAGTCATTCAAGAGGCGAGTGGCACCCTTGGAGCACGTAGTGTGTCCTGAAGGGCACATCACATAAGGAAAATGGAAAGAGGCGAATGGAACCCTTGGAGCACGTAGTGCATCTTGAAGGGAACGTAGCGCAAGGAAAATGGAAAAAGGTGAGTGGCTCCCTTGGAGCACCTAGTGTGTCCTGAAGGGAAGATCGAAATTTCAACAGGTAAGTGAATAAACCTAGTCGGACTTAAAATGAATGACGTGATAAGTAAGGTTTAAAAGCAATTTCGCTAATAAAAATGTCACCCATCCTAGGAAATTAAAATCTAGGTCTAAGTGATACTTGTGGTAAAAAATAATAATAAAATAATCATAATTAAACATGTGACGAGAAGGGGGTAACAAATTCAATTAATTTATTATAATCAAATTACTTTGGGGGATTAATTTTTAAGAAAGAAATGATTGTTTTTCTACATATCCTAATTAAACTTTATTCATTAAAAAGAGAAAGAGGTGGTTTTTATACACTTGCTAATTTGAGTTTTAGATAAAAAGGTAAAAGAGGGAAACTTAAAAGAAATAGGAAACTAAGGGAAAAAGGGGAAACATAAAGAAAAAGGGAAATGTAAGGAAAAAGAAGAATGACTAGAACTTAGTAAGGAATCTTGCCTTTAAGAACTTTATAAATATGAACTGAACTAGAAATTTAGTAAGGGCGCAAGTCATTTAAAATGCGTAAGGGAATATGGGGACACCAAGGAGAGATTTTAGGAATGATTTTAGGTGGGTGAGGGAAATAGGAATATTAAATAATTAATGAAATTAATTTTTGGTGCAACTAGGGGGATGGGTGACATGTGTACGGGGGAGGGTTTTCTGAATTAAATTAATGAAAAATAAATAAAATGGGGATTTGGGAAAGAAATCACTTAGAAACTCTATAAAAAAGATGGAGGAGGAGGACCATGGATCTCATATTTTTATGCGTAACCTTACGCTGCAGAATTTTTGTCTTGACTGACTTATCTTGTGGGAGTTGGGATACCTAGCTCGGGTAAAGAGTGGTAGCTCAACCTTGCAAGTCAATATGGGTGCTAGTTGTTCTTTGGTTTAGTGTGGATGGCCCCTTTGCAGCTCAGGGGGATCAGGGGGAAGAAGAGTAGCCCTAGCGTTGGCTGGGAGGTACTGGTGAAGTCACATCGATCGGCAAGCGGGAGTTGGACGGAGCGTGCGTAGGACAATGACTTGGAGCCGTCTCCTTGGGATATGGTACACATGCATTTAATTTGAATGGTTGATTAATTTTGTTCTTTTGCTTTCATTACTGTACTTCTATTGTGTAAAGAAATGTGTTTTACTCAGCATTTTTAATCGATAACTTAAAGTCATCATATCTTTACACTCGCTGCATTGAATTGATTTCCTTGGAAACCCAATCCCTGATCGCTAAGACTGTTCTATTTGTTTTATTGATTATTATGACGATAATGTGCCTTATCTTCTGTCCTTATCCTTAGATCATCAGTCCATGCCTAAGAAATCGGCTAGGAGCCGAATCGACGACCGTCACTTCGGTGTTTATAGACCTATAGATTATAATGCCTTGCTTTTATGTGCATGGAAGATGAGCAAAGGATAATTTTGCTCAGCTGTTTAACCCTTTCTTACCTCTGCGTTTTGATCTCTTCCTTTGCAATGGTCTCTACATGTTATATCACCTCTGCGTTCTAAATGATCTTGGTGTTTGAACACTGTGTTTTATTAATCTCTGTGATTTCACCCTTATTTAACCAACATTCAACCCACTCTTCTTGGCATATTACACACGACGATTTTTATTCATTGTTTTCACAACAGATCCATCGTTTACTCTATGATTTGGATACATAACCACTAAAAAATCCATGGCTCCTTGCAATCTTTCAACCATGGATTTTTCCCTATCCGATTTTTTATAATTGATGGCAATTTACTCTGCGTTCCAATACATTCAACCACACATTTTTTCCCTCTGTGATTTATTATATTTCGATGGAAATTTAATATGTGTTTCAATACATTCAACCAAATTTTTT
Source organism: Picea engelmannii (assembly GCA_009831015.1). Classification (NCBI taxonomy): domain Eukaryota; kingdom Viridiplantae; phylum Streptophyta; class Pinopsida; order Pinales; family Pinaceae; genus Picea; species Picea engelmannii. Next base: position 36,038 of record ML785830.1, on the reverse strand, counting down.
TTTGCCTCTGCGACTTATTATATTTCAATGGCAATTTACTCTGTCTCTCAATACATTCAACCAAAAAATGTTTCCCTCTGTAATTTATTTCATTTGAAGGCGAACTTACCATGCGTCTTTATTTGGCCAAACCCAATGCCCTTTACACCCATTCAATTGTCTGGAAGCATTTTAGACTTCCCCAACCACACACAATCTTCCCAACGATTTTATCAAAGTTAATTTACATTGAGTTATCATTTTGACTACACTTACACTATATAAAGACTGTCATTTCATTGATATAGTGACCACACTTTAATTAAAATCGGGATGTGATTTACATAGTGGTTGCAAATTACACAGGCTTGTATTCCGTATGAAGGGATATGTCTGTGTTTTTAATTATATTTATGCATTTTTGTTTAATTGTATCCCAACCCCTTTTCCTTGGCTATCCTGGTGAATATTTCAATGATATCTCAGCGATACTGTTAGGATGAGTCGTATTTACTAATTGATAGATATATTGTATTTACCAATTGAATAGATATATTGTATTTACCATGAATGAATTTACTAATTGAGAGCTATATTGTATTTACTAATTGAATAGCTATATTGTATTTACCATGAATGAATTTACTAATTGATAGCTATATTGTATAGTGATATTGTATAGCTATATTGTATTTACCATGAATGTAATTACCAATCAATAGCTATATTGTTAGGATAGTATGTGTCACAAAGATATATTTCTGATGTCACAGTAAATGTATGGATTTTAGGATAGCGATATGATTCGCTATCATTACTATACTCTGTCGTGAATTCACACACAACCTTACCACTTTCGACTTAGCCATGTCTTAACTCGATCAACGATATCACCATTTCCTTCCTTAGTTTTAACGACAACGTTGGATGTATGATGTGTGCCAGAGATTTGTAATTTTAGAAACAACGATTTACATGTAATGGTAATTGCGCTTTATGATAGTTTTATTATGTTGACAGTAAATGTTATTACTCAGTAATTTTGATGTTTAAGGACAACGTTGACAATAATATTAATTTTCGATAGAATTGATTGTATGACAACGTTTACAGCTATCATAATTATACTGACAACATTTTATTATATGTATTTTGTATAATAATAATACAACAATATTCTAGTATATAATGAACAACCATTTCTGTGAGCAATTTAATTCATGATGAGCTAATATTTATATTTATAGACAACTTAGCACATAAATTATAGATAGTGAAATCTTGGAGTAAGTACAACGATATCCATGCTATCATTGTTACACAATGAATCTATAGTATACAACAATTATATTTCCTTATATTACACAACGAACTCATGTAACGAATGGGTAGCGATTTCCAGTGTCTAGCTCACCAATTATGACTATGTTTAATCTCTGTGCTTCATATATATTTACCACTGCATTTTAATACATTGACAATGTTTTATATGATAAGGGACAATGATAGTGTACCTTGGCAACAATTTCAATAGAACAGTAACTCCTTTATTTAGACAGTGAATATAGTGTTTTTCCTCGTCATCTCTTTTTATTGTTAAGTTGTGGATTTTGTGACAACGGCTTACATGCTAGTGATATATCAGATTGATAATTCAAAACAATTACATTGTAATCGATTTAATGCAATAATTTGGTGTGCAGTTGCACTAAAACTATATTTTCGGTGTACAGTTCCAGTTTAAAAGATGACAACTTCTTAAGATAGCGATCTAGTTCACTTTTAAAGGAAGCAATTTACACTTATCTAACTTTGGGGAATTGGAATATAGTTGCAACGAACTATTGTTTTAATAATAATCATTTAATATGTACAGATTGATTTTGTTTTGCAAGAAAATTATTGTGTTGTATGTCATAGTCATCTTGTTGACTTGTCGATTGGGATCTAGGGTTAGTCGTCTGGGTTTAAATAGTTAACTTGATCTCCTAGAGAGTTAAATTTAGCTATTATTGAGGGTCCAGTTTTGTTGTTTCACCACGGTTGTTTTCACACCTATCACCTGACGACAACATCATTCATGATGAGGGGATCATTGTGCACCCTAATGGATAGAGGTGATTTATAACTTGGTCAGAGTCTATGCTTCCCGTGTGGGTGTTTGTTCATTGTAGTTGTTGATGGTGCTTGGGTTTTAACGCCTTCATGCGTTGTGTTTGCACGCCATAGAGGTTTTAGTTATTGAACGTCGAGACCATTGTGTCGGGATTGTGGATGTTTTCCCTTAGCCTGTAGGTGTTTTTTTGTGTGACATCCCCCAAAATAAAATATTTTGGAAAACTAAATTCCTTGAAATTCATTCCGTTTTTGGTAAATTCAAATTTGGATTTTTTTTCCATTTATGGAAATTCCGAATTTCGAATTTGTTAATTGTAATAAATTATTATGACTATTGGGTAGAGATCCGATTTGACCCAACTAACTATTTGACAATTAAACTTGTTTAAAAACATAATATTTTATATTGATTGCAGGAAGACAAATGGAACAACCATGTTAAAAGTAGTTGACCATGACTCCATGAGTGGGGAACCTGTTGGAATTTCCCCTGGGCTAATTTTTACAAGTGGTAAATTAATGATTTGGCCATTGACAGCCCCTGAAAATCAGGTATTTTGGAAGCTGCGAAAATTCCCAAGGAAGGGAAAATACCTAGGCAAGTTACAAATAAGAATATGTGAGGAGGCAGGATGTTGCTAAGTATGCTGGGGAAGGAGACTATTGATTTTCTTTTTCACTTGTTGTTATGAACACTAGAACAGTGTGAGGAAAGGGAAAGGTGACTGAATTAAAGGACAATGTTGTAGAGGGATTTCCAAGTTCGCCCTTATGGACTCATGGTCAGGCTAGGGGGTGAATCGGGCAAGTGATTGTGACTGCTTGGTTCTATGGTTGGGAGGAACGTGGTTGTTCCCTTTGTTTTTCCGCGAGTTTTGTTCAGATATGCTACTCTAAACTCTATCTGTTTGAATTGATTTTATATTGGATGTACTGTACTTGATATAGCTGAAGGAAATGGTTTCTAGCATTTGTTTTAATGATCGCATATTTTCTATAAGTCTCTTTTTCTTTCCGTATTGGAGAATTCAGTATTTCTTGCTCTATGGAATGCATTGGCTATTGATATAGTGGAATCCTTAAAGTTGGTATGCATGCAATAACCTAGTTAAGGGTTGTTCAATTTCATGAAATATACAGTCCACTTAGCTAGCGAATAGTTACACTTAAATTCTAGAATCATCCCCTTAAGAACTCTACTATGGAATTTAGAACCTGTATGTAAATAAAAACATATGATATCCTCATCGAATTCAGTAAATAGACTATAGGATTTAATTGTGGAATGATTTCCGAAATCAAACTTTAAACATAATCGAATATGTATCAATGAACGAACATAACTATTATATGCATATGTATTTTTCACTCTACAATTTAACCTAATAAAAGAAAACATAATCCACATATAGAGTCGATATTGATGAAGCATATGGGAGCGAACATAATTGAAGGAGTAAGAATACCCTAAAATGGATGATATAATCATGCTAAGATAATACTACAATAAACAAATAAATAAACTCACTACTACATTAACAATGTATGACATATCTTATATATGTTGTGCATAGAGAGGAACAAAGAATTTTTTATGGCTGTACCATATAGGATATCTATTAAATTGCTTCGCATTTACATAAATTATAGAGTAATGCAATCTATGTTGAAGAAGAAACCAAATAAAAAACAAACACATACAAAAATGCAGAGACTTGAAGGTGTGAGACCTCTGATAACGATCCCCATTAGGTTATTTTTAAAAAATAAAAAAACAAGAATTTCATTCACAAGAGACAAATCTTACAGAAATTAATATAGTCAAGAAAGGGTGGCTATTATAACTGTTTAAATATTTCCGAACACTTACAATTACAGAATTATGTACAGGATGCCGAAAGTAAGCTATTTCCAAATAGAAATAATATCCCTCCCCTTCTAAGCTTAACTTATTTAAGAGTTTTCCCAACAGTAGACGAAAAACTTAGAACTGTTTTCGCTAAATTCTAGCTTTAGAATATCAGTTATCTCCTACAACATGATCAACTATATATCCTTAATTGGAACTTTGACAAAAAAAAATGGTATTAACCCTTAGATATCCGATACAGGAAATCGGTGCATGAGTAAGATTACTCTTAACATCAGAAAACTACGAACATAATCGTGACCTCCATGTCGCGGTTTCAGAAACAAGTTGAAGAGTCATATTTTGGAACCTGAGTACCTCTGTCATGATGAACATAGGCCAGAACCCTGCGCTATGAAGTGGGCACACCTGCATTCGGCCATCATGGTAAACATTAGTAAAATTACAAAGTAGAATCTTGTTTTATAAACTCGAAAGGGGATATTGACAACCATAGTTGTCGGATTACTTAACTTAGGGCCAAAATGTTGCACCCTCCTGTTACCGTGATTTTCTTTGTATTCAACCTTGAGAGAGGGGAGAAGGGTCTGGGAGGTCTTGGTGGGTACCCTTGCAACAAGAATACCCCCACTATTAATACAGATAAAAACCCTTTTTACAGAATTCAAATAATTACCTTGACAGGATAAAATAGCATTGTGAATTCAAGAGATAAATCATTTGATAAAAACCCTTTACGAACAAAATGAAGAATGTAAAGAACAGTATCATACACATCGCCAATAAAATTCCTCGTGGAGAATAACCTAACATCATCAAGAGATAAATTACCGGTAGACCACTTCCTTTATACAAATGATATGCACCAGTCACAGCGAAGAAACATATACGTTGAGAACCCAGTTGGACCTTTTATTTCCTGGAGCATGACAAAGGTGTAAACTATTCCGAACTACTCTGAGTCACTCCAAAGTACAGTTTCTCATTATAGGGTAAAAAAAAAAATTGAATCAGAAATAAACCCACGGGACACAAACAGTGAACACAAAATATATAACCTTAGGTTCACAGAGGTAAACATTTGTGACTCATGGATACAGTAACAAACCTCTTCTACAGGAATTACTAAAATAAAAAGAGAAATGCACAGACTCTAAACATGAATATTGGGAGTAAGGAAGTCTGTAAATCCACAGTAAAGTGTAAATAAAACAAAATCTTACTCGGTTTCAACCAAAAACAACAAAGTCTGTTCGAACTTGAAATACGACAGTCCCATAAAGAAAACTTACCAGATAGTCGGATATTGTCATCGACTTCACCAAAGATTGCTCATAGAGGTGGTATAATTTCCTTGTGGAAGAATGCATAATACATAACCCTTTCCTTCGAAGGAACAAGGGAAGAAATCAGACCACCAAAACCTAAGAGGGACGAGTGCACTCTTTACAGCACGAGAGGTACAAACCTTACACTAGGGCAAAGCTAGCGCATCGAGATTGGGAGGAATAGGAGGAAGAGTCATCGGGACTGAGGTTAGTAGGAACCTTAATTAATTCTCTAGACAGAGTCTTAAAATCCTCCTGACAGGTACATTCGCCTCCCTAAATGCAGAAGATACGAAGCTAAACAACAGTAAAAATATGATTGTCCAATGAAACTAATCGACTGCCAAACTTTTTTCTTTGAAGTTATCCTTTTGTTAGTCCAACAAGTGGAACATAGTTAGTTAGTTCAGTTGTGTAGAGAGTGATGTGGACTTTATCGGGTTTAGTTTGTTATGGTAAGGATAAGTTGTAACATAACTAAAGTGGAGCCATCCAAGGAAAACACTTGGAAACCACTCCTAAACCATTCATTAATCTCCTTAAAACCTTTCCTGTCACGTACTACAATTAGGACTTGAAGACTGATGTTGACACAGTTAGGTAAGTGTATAAGCATTTAATTCCCAGGGACAGAAATTTATGCGCAAAAATCCAATAGCCCGAATTCTATTAAAACAAGGGGACTGAAATTCCAATCCTAGCGTATAGGTAGGTGTGGGCATTGTAGTGAAGTCATTATAATAAAGTAAGAGTTAGAAAATACTTGCATTCGATGGAAAACCTCTCTTAAGAGTATTAAGCTAGTATGTTATAAGGTTATGCAAGAAAAAACAAAATGTAAGTACCCACCTTAAAAGTGGATTAAACGAAGTTAAGTAGTAAATATTGTACCACATAATTTTTTTTTTATGAGAAATCTGAAGTTCATTACATATGGTATCAGAGAAAAAGTTACAACACTGGGCCTGAATAGGACCACTGTAGTGCTTAGTATATATTTCATTTAAAATAAAAACTAATAAATCTTTTGGTTACAAACAAAAAACTTTTTCTATTTTGGTGATTAAGTATGGCAGCTCATGATAATGTAGAAAACAGGATGGAAGAAAATATACAACAAAGACCTTCGGGAGATACAAGGTAGAATAGTGACGGAAGCTCACCCACAGAAGTGTTGGAAACAATGAGGAACTTGATTGTTGAGCCATAGATCTTTAAAGCCGACAGTGAAAAATTGAAGAAGGCACATCAAGAACAACAGGAGATAAACGAAGTCCTGCTGCACAATATAGTGACCAAGAAAATCCCAAAAGATAATAATAATGATGATGAAGTCAGCAAGGGAGCCTCCAAGAACTCAGGGCTAGAAACAAAAAAAGGAGACATTTCATCTGAAGGAACACCTCCAACTGAGGATGGAACTAAAGCAGACAGAAAAAGAAAACAAGTAGACCACCTTGAAGGAGAATTTAAAAAGATTAAACCCACTACCTTTGATGGAGAATCTAGGACAGGAGAAGAAGCAGAGGTATGGATGTTCGACATCAAAAAGTACTTCCAAATCTATAACTATTCCAGCAACATGAAGGTCAGAATGGCCATCTACAATCTAAAAGGGAAGGCCAATATTTGGTGGCAAGATATGAAATTGGCCAAGGGCCTAAAGGAGAAATAGTTGGAATGGTCTGACTTTAAGAAGTATTTCAAGAAACAATACCTTTCTGAAAATTATTATGAAAGGAAGACAAAAGAATTTTATGAGTTATGACTTGGACAAATGACAATGGAGGACCTTATAAATAAATTTCTGGATCTGCTAAGGTTTGTACCGTACATCTAGGAGGATAAAGTAAAAATTCAGTGATTTCTAAGCTGTCTACCACAGTCCTACAAGGACAAAATTGAGTTTGACAACCCCAAATCCTTAAGTGAATTATTCATAAAAGCGTGAATGTGCTACGACCAATATAAATAGCGAGCAAAGTTTCCCAAATCCTGGAAGGATAAGAAACAAGATCGAATGAACTAGCCGAAGAAGGGGTACTAGCCAACTCCTTATCAAAATACAACAAAGAGTTTTTCGAGAAAGGATTTTTACTCCAATCCTCTGAATACACAAGGAAGTAGAAAACCAGTAAACCTGGGAACAAGGAGGTTTGGGGAGAGCTCATGTGAGCCATTAAAGTGTTGGGAATGTGGAGAGCCTCATCTCAGGAGGAACTTCCCATGTTTGAGTTCAACAAACAAAACTGTTGTTCATAACCTGCAAGAAGCCTCGACAGTGGGAGATGTGGGCAGGAGCCTACATCGGATAAATGCAACCATCGACGGACGACAAGCTTACCACCAGTCTTCAGTGGTAGAAATCAAAGCTAAAATCCACGACACTCGAATTTCCATTTTAATTGACCCCGACGAAACATTAAGTTATATTACTCCAAAGGTAGTAGAGTGAAATAAACTTAAGAGACTGAAGCACTCAAAATCATGGCTTGTGCAACTAGTGACAGGTACAAAAAGGAAAGTAATTGACTATATTTCAGATTTTGAGTTCATCTTAGATGGTCAAACTATAACGACCGATCTAAACATCCTACCACCAGTATATTATGATATGATTATTGGGATGGATTGGTTGGAACAACACAAAGCAATATTAAATTGTTATACAAAGATACTTAGCCTTAAAGATGATTCTAGCACTACCAAAACAACCCAAGGCATACCAAAACTGGTATCAGTCAAACAAATTTCAGCGATGCAACTAAATAAATGTGTGAGAAAGGGATGTCAATTTTATGCCATCCAATTGACGAATCTAGAAGAAAAGGAGGATAAGCCAAAGTTGGAAGACTGTGTTGTCCTACTGGATTTCAGAGACATGTTTGTGCATAAGGGAAATAGACATCTCCATAGATCTGTTACATGGTTTGTCCCCTATCTCAAAGGTGCCTTACCGTATGAGTTTACCAGAACTGACAGAATTAAAAATACAATTACAGGAATTGTTGGACAAAGAGTATATTAGACCAAGTGTCTCACCTTGGGGAGCACCAGTCCTCTTTGTGAAAAAGAAGGATGGTACTCTAAGATTATGTATCGATTATAGACAACTGAGCAACATGGCTATTAAGAATAAATACCCCTTACCAAGGATAAATGATCTGTTCGATCAAGTGAGGGGGGGCAAGATCTTTTCAAAATTGGATTTACGATCCGGTTATCATCAAATTTTGATAAAAGACAAGGACATAAACAAAACAACATTTCGGACAAGATATGGACACTACGAGTTTGTATTCATACCATTTGGACTCACTAACACCACAGCCACATGTATGTGGCTAATGAACAGTATTTTTAGTGAGTACTTGGACAAGTTCATGGCATCGACGGACGACAAGCTGACCACCAGTCTTCGGTGGTAGAAATCGAAGGTAAAATCCATGACACTCGAATTTCCATTTTAATTGAACCCAGAGAAACATTAAGTTATATTACTCCAAAGGTAGTAGAGTCAAATAAACTTAAGAGACTGAAGTATGCAAAATCATGGCTTGTGCAACTAGCGACAGGTACAAAAAGGAAAGTAATTGACTATATTTCAGATTTTGAGTTCAACTTAGATGGTCAAACTATAAGGACCAATCTGAACATCCTACCAACAAGATCTTATGATATTATTATTGGGATGGATTGGTTGGAACAACACAAAGCAATATTAAATTGTTATACAAATATACTTAGCTATAAAGATGATTCTAGCACTACCAGGACAGCCCAAGGTATACCAAAACTGGTATCAGTCAAACAAATTTCAGCGATGCAACTAAAGAAATGTGTGAGAAAGGGATGCCAAGTTTATGCCATCCAATTGATGAATCTAGCAGAAAAGGAGGATAAGCCAAAGTTGGAAGACTTTATTGTCCTACTAGATTTCAAAGACATGTTTGTGGATGAGATACCAGAATTACCCCCTACAAGGGAAATAGACTTCTCCATAGATCTGATACATGGTTTTTCCCCTATCTCAAAGGCGCCTTACCGTATGAGTTTACCAGAACTGACAGAATTAAAAATACAATTACAGGAATTGTTGGACAAAGAGTATATGTGACTGAGTGTCTCACCTTGGGGAGCACCAGTCCTCTTTGTGAAAAAGAAGGACGGTACTCTAAGGTTATGTATCGATTATAGACAACTGAACAAAATGACTATTAATAATAAATACCCCTTACCAAGGATAAATGATCTGTTCGATCAAGTGGGGGGGGGGGCAAGATATTTTCAAAATTGGATTTACGATCCGGTTATCATGAAATTCTGATAAAAGACAAGGACATAAACAAAACAACATTTCAGACAAGATATGGATACTACGAGTTTGTAGTCATACCTTTTGGACTCACTAACGCCGCAGCCACGTTTATGTGCCTAATGAATAGTATTTTCAGTGAGTACTTGGACAAGTTCATGGTAGTATTCATTGACAATATCCTGGTCTATTCAAAGGCAGAGGAGGAACATGAGGAACACTTAGGAATAGTTCTACAAACCAGGGGTGATTTTAAGAACCCCCCCTAAATTTCTATGTATAATAAATGGGTGAATCCCCATGATACATAGGAAAAATTGAAGGCTATTTTATCAATAATATAAAATGTAGATATAATTTTGTGGCGAATCTTTTAGTCAATTATATAATCTTGTAAAATATTGGCGAATCTTTCACAGAATTATAAAATCTTGTAAAATATTGGTGAATCTTTCACTAAATTTTAAAACCTTGTAAAGTTTAGGGATCCTCCAACGACCTCACCTAAAGCCTCAATTTCCTAACCTGATTGACAGACCTTGCCTTGCATTAACATACCTTTCCTTGAAATGACATGCCTTTCCTTGACATGCCATGGCTTGCCTTGCCTTGCCTTGACAAGCCATGCCTTGCCTTGGCATGTCTTGCCTTTCCTTGACAAGTCATGCATTGCCTTGAGAGTAGATTCAAAGAATCCATAAGTATATGGTTGGGGTATGCATGCACATTCAAAGGATAGTGATAGCCAAAAAGAGATAAGTTATGTGATTGATGTCTATTGCTAATGTTGTGAGTGTTAGCGCTAAAAAATGCACCATCAAAATTTTATATGATATAAATCATATTATTATGAACCTTAAGTCATCTTATCTTGCAGTTGCGGTCATTGTCTCCCCACCTTAAGTCATCTTGCCTGCAACTATGTTATCACTCACTATGTTAGAGAGCAAGGATTCTGCATCAGTTTAGTTTTATTGAAGTCTGCGTTTTGCAGGTATATAGAATGGTCCAAGTTTATGTACGTGGCAATCATTAGAACCTCATCACAGTGATCAAAATGATGAATTGAATGATTTGGATACACCAAAAAAATGATGTATATTGAACTTTACTTTTGTTGTGGTATTATATGTGAGAGAGATTTAAAATTTTCCTGGGAGAGATACATGTCCTCTGCAACTATTCAAATTAGTTGCTTCTGTATATTTTCATTTTATAGTCATGTTGTCCATGCCATATGTGAATAAGTGTCCTGACTCCTGGCATTGGTAATCCAGATGTCACTCTAGCTTTTAAGGCTTCCTAGATGAATGGAAATGTTCAATGTCTTATTATATACACTGGAAAGAATTGTTGGCAATGGACCCTCTGATATTTTTATGTACTCGTAGTTTGTAGCTGAGTCATTTTTTGGGGGTTTTAAGATGGGAATGTATAGATAATGGTCTTATGTTTCACTATTACTCAATTGTTGCAATTTCATATTGGGAGAGGCTGCAAACTTGTTAAATG
>ML785829.1:408516-421320 GCA_009831015.1 Picea engelmannii | reverse complement strand
TTCATTGGATCTGGGGAAGAATTTTCGCATTAAAGAGGTTGAGGCTTTCCACTTATTCACTTACTCTATTTTGATTTGAATTGACTTAATAAGTGGACAAACTCAACCATTTTGATAATATTGGTTTTTTCTAGTGAGAAAAACTTTTGAAGATGTAGTCTAAACATTCTATGAATTTGCTCCTTTCTAGTTTATGAAAATAAGAGAAATGAAACTCACATTTTTTGCCTAAAATTTGGCAAAAACCATTTTGGATTAATGGGATTGCACATATCAATCATTAACATTGAAAAATAGGTACTTAATGGTGTTAAATCTATTTCTGCATAAAAAATAACGATTTCAACAATTCAAAATCACAATTTCAATAAAGATTTTATGGTGAAATTTTAGTGATCAAAAATAGGAAAAAATGGTAAAACTTTTAACTTGCTTCAAAACCTAAGCCCTAAAAGAAAATCTCCCATCACTTAAATAAAAATATAACTTCAATAGAAATTCTTACCAAATTTAAAAAATAATTCTATTAAAACAAATTTAAATTTGTCTAATTAATTTACTTTTGATTTATTCAATGATTTACATCTTTTTATTATGTATGTACATCTTCTTAAAGTATATCTTAAAGTATAGAAATCAAATGACTCCATAGAGGGAATTACTTATCTTATGAACAAAAAATTAATACCAATTTGATATTTAACTTAGTCATGACAAATTTTATTATAATTTAATAAAACAAAGTATTCAAATTTTTAATTAAAAAAAATAAATATTCATTTATATAATAATGTATGTTATGTTATTTAACAATTGTTTTACTATCCCCAAAAAAATGATTCTTAAAGGAATAAGTATCAAAACACCTTCACTCAATATTATTTGTAATGCTTTTGATTTTAATATAAAATGTAACTGTTTCCTCCTATTATTTGTAATGCTTGAGGTTCACTCAATATTATTTGTAATGCTTGAAGTTTAGTCAATATTATTTTTAATGCATAATATAAAATGTAACTGTTTCATATGATTTGTAATGCTTGAGGTTCACTCGATATTATTTGTAATGCTTTTGGTCTTAATATAAAATGTAATTGTTTTCCTTTTTTATTATGATACTTATAAAATGTAATTGTTTCTTTATTATGATACTTATAAAATGTAATTGTTTGCAATATTATTTGTAATGCTTTTGTTTTTAATATAAAGTGTAACTGTTTTCTGTCAATCGCTCAAAAATGTGTGTCGGATATCATCTCACGAAAGCCCAAAAATTGTTTCACGAAGAGCCGAGGATAAGTGTTAAGCAGTAGTTGTCGAATCCATTTTGGGAGAGAAAAGTTTTATGATCCCCAGTTTTCATCACAACAAATAACTTTAGTTTAGAAACCTTCATAGTATTCCAAATGTAGTAGTAATAATTTGTTTCTTCAACCTCATACTGAAAGTAATAAGGTACAATAATGTTTTGAAATATAGATTTTAGGTTTTCTAAGAGTTAATATTTTGAAATTTATATTTTAGGTTATTTAACAGTTTGGATTGGGAATGTATTTATCAGATTCATTGATTATATTTTTATTTGTAGGCGTAAGCTATGTGATTTTGGCTAGCAACAAGAATTATATACATTTTAACCACCTCTTGTATCCTCTTGTATCGAATGGTTTGGTTTATCTCTCCCTCAGAAATCTAAATCTTTTATTTTAATTTAAATTTTTTAAATCCTCCACGCAAGCAACCAAATAATGCAATCAACGGGGAGGAACATGAATCATATACCTCTTGTATCCAATGGTTTGGTTTTGCTTTGCGTGTGAATTCTAAATCTTTTATTTTAGTTTAATTTTTTTAAATCCTCCACCCAACCAAGGAATGCAATCAACAATATCTGGGGAAAACAAAATCTTGACAAAAGGGATTGTTTGACAGTGGAAATATCACCCCGGAAACACTAAATTCGACTGTAAATCAAATACAAGGCCAAACATAATTTGGTTGGAAATGTAAATAGTAGACGATGTAATAGTGGTATCAATCCTCTTACAATCCAACTCTATCTATGAAACCAATGGAGGTTCCAAATAGTCATGGAATGTGTGCGTACCAAAGTATTCAGTCATATTTACGTTTCTCAATATTTTTTCTTTCTTCCTCTTTTACATGCTCAACTATATGAGTGTTGAGAAGATAGATATTTAAAATGATTTTTTCTTTTTCTTTAATATGATATGGCACTTATTTTTCTGTTGAGTGTTGTTCTAAACACAACAAAGTGATTTTTTTTTTTTTTTTATATATATTATGTATGTTTAATTGTGTTAACAACAATGAGTACGTGGTCATTCCAAAAGAGGAGCAAACTTTAAAAAATCACTATTGAAATCTTAAATCTTATCAATATATCTGAAATGAGAGCACCTAGAAAATTCACTATTGAAATCTTAAATCTTATCAATATATCTGAAATGAGAGCACCTAGAAAATTCACTATTGAAATCTTATGAGTATATATGAAATGAGGGCACCTAAAAAAAATTCACTATTGAAATCTTATAAGAATCCACTCTCATAAGCGCACATTGCATGAATGGAATATTTAAACCATGTTGTTTAATTGTGTTGGAAACTAACGTTTCTTTTCGTTTCGTGGTCATTCCAAAAGAGAAAACCTAAAAAATTCACTATTGAAATCTTATCAATATATCTGAAATGAGGACACCTTATATTGATGATAATCACATATATTTAAAGAATAAAAATCAATTTTATAGGGAGTATACGAGTTTCTCGTTACAATCCAATGGCACATTGCATGAATCGAAGATTTGATTTAAATATAAACTTATATTATATTATTATAAATTTATTAATAATGTAGTAAATTTATTAACTTGTTACATTATTAATATAAAACATTATTATTAAATGTTATTATCTTTATTATTAATATAAATTTAATATTAAACTTATTATCAAGTTTATATTGAAAATTATTAATATAAAACATTATTATTAAATGTTATTATCTTAATTATTAATATAAATTTAATATTAAACTTATTATCAAGTTTATATTGAATAATGTATTAAAGAAGTTTTAATAAAATTTAATAATAATGCCTCATGGTATTAGTTTTTAGTAATATTTAATAATGAGTTTATATTAGTTTTAATAAAATTTATTAATAATATTTTGTAATGCTCTCAACATTAATACATTATATTAATGTATTATCACATTATTTAATATAAATTCGTAATGTATTATCGCATTATTTAATATAATTTTTTTTAATATATTAAAGATTTTTAATGTATTAAAGGAGTTTTAGTAATATTTAATAACAGCGTGTTATATTAATAATTTAATAACAACGTGTTATATTAATAATTTAATAATATTAAGTTTATATTAATAAGCTTTGTTATATTAATAATTTAATAATATTAAGTTTATATTAATAAGTTTTGTTGGGTAATAAGTTTTAGTAATATTTAATAATAATGTAATAATATTAAATTTATATTAATAAATCTTGTTGGGTAATAAGTTTATATCAATAAAGGAGTTTATCATACCAATATATATATTTTTTTTAAATAAAAAAGGGGGAGAGCCTGCTATATTATATTAACAGAAAACTTTAACAAGATATATAGTGTAAAGGGTCTAAGTCACCAAAAATGCTGCCGATTACCGGAAACCAGCGTAGGTGGAGAGCAAATAACAGTGGTGTGATAGTAGCATCTGTCCTACCTGGAGGAAACCAGGACAGATGTCTAAGGTCCAAAAGAACATAAAACAGTAGCATAAAAAGACTAAAAAACCAAGAGAACATAAAAACCTAGGTACCCGGTGACCTGTCGTCATCTCCAGTCTGCCACATGGACCCAACCGGGATGGAAAAAGTCTGCGCGCAGAGGGGGCACCTCCGCTGAGCTGGGACGTTGGAATATGCGTCGAGAAGCATGTCCAGGTGCTGGCCCATAAGGAGAGCCCTATGCTCCAGGTCAGACATGTGGCCTCGGAGCTCGAACACCAGGGATAGGTGCTCCTCACGAAGGAGAAAGCCACACAGACCGCCACCCGCGTCGTTGAAATCCCTTTGCTTCACACCATCCTCGACATCCTTCCTCACTGAGTGAGTGTTGTCCAATTTCAACTCTGCTTCCATGGATTGCCAAGAAACTTCTTCAACAATGCAGCCGGGGAATTCTTCAACTAAACCCAAATTGGGTTTGCTTTCCTCCCTGCGGGTCACCACTGTGGCGCGGGGCACCTCCGCAGTCGACAGGTCTTCCATAAATGGGTCCTCCTCCACAATACAGGCGGTATACGCATCCTCTGTTCCAGCCTCCTTACTTACCGTGTCCTCTCTGCTACAACCAGCTCCCGTTTCAACAATGGTGGCGAGCACCGCCAATCTCTCAGCCCGAGCCTTCTTGCGAAGCATGGAGGTCGCCATAGCCAGAGCACGCTCAAAATGCTCTTTCCATCGCCGTTGCGCCTTGTGGGTGTTCCAAGCTGAGCCACGACGAGGTATTCCTCTTTTTCTAGCCATGGTATCCTGGGGATGAATGAATGTACAGAGCAGGTGCAGAGGTAAGCGTAAGAGCCAGGACGTGAGCGGTTGCAAGTACAGAGCACGAGCAGGCCTGCTCTGTCTCGGCGCACACAAAGACAAGCTGCTCGAAAAATCCTTGCCAAGATGCAACGTAAGGGTAGTGAGCCAGGGCAAGAGGAACACATGATTGCACCAGAGCCTCCAGGCGAAGATCAGAGCCGAAGCCGGAGCAGTCCCGCCTTGTCCGGGCTCAAATGAAAACACATAACCAAACACCGAGAATACTTGACCGCCTTTAACCCCAAGTACGCAGAGGTCGTAAATGGTCGCGCGAGGGAGGAGTCCCTCCATCGCGATGATGCTGCTATGGTCGTCCCACATCGTAAATGTGGGAGTGTGGGTGGCGGCCATCGGCATTTAAACCCAGGCTTAGTGCTAAGCCTGGTGGCACCTCCTCGCCGCGTGTCACCCCATCCGGGGCATCATACCAATATCTTATTAATACCCTAAACATTATATTAATAAAAAATTAATATAATATTATAACCATTATTATCACAACAATACCCTGTTAATGCCCTATACATTAATGTAATGTATTAATGTATTATCACATTATTAGGGTTATTACATTAGTAATAATGTTTTATTAATGTTTAATAATAATTATTAATGTATTAATACATAATGTATTAATAATGTATTGATGTATTAAGTACTACATTTATGTAATGATGTTTTATTAATGTATTGATACTTTAATAATCTATTATTACTTTATGTAATAATGTTTTATCAATGTATCAATAGTTAAGGTATTAATAATGGTTAGTTATAAGGGACACATTTTATTTTGTTTGGGTATTAATAATGTATCAATAGTTTGGGTATTAATAATAGTTAGTGATAAAGGAAACAATTTGTTAGAGTATTAATAATGTATTAATAGTTAGGGTTAGGGCCTTAATAGTTAATGTTTAGTCTATTAATAGTTAATAGTTAGAGTAATCATATTTAATGTACTAATATTTAGGGTGTTAATAATGTATTAATAGATATTGACAAAGGAAAAAAAATTAGATTATTTTCTAAAAAATTTGCCAAAACTTATTTTACGTAATGTGTCGAACATAAACCAACCTTGTCATGTCATGAACACGTTGCAATCTGACAAACAAAATCGGATGGTGCAACATGACAAACATAGTAATGTTGTAATGTGATGAACATAGTAGTGTTACAATCTGACTAACATAGCAATGTCGCAATGTGTCAAAGATTTCCATGTCATCGCAATGTGATGAACATAGCCCCACCATCACAATGTCATAAACATAATCATATTGTCACAATGTTATAAACATAGCCTTATCATCGCAATGTGATGAACATATCCTTGTCGTCGCAATGTGATGCAAATATCCCATCTTCATAATGTGACAAACATTTCCAAATGTCGCTATGTGACGAACATAACCCAATGTCCCAATATGATGTACAAAACCCAATGTCGCAATGTGACATTCATATCCTAGCATTGCAATCATAGGACCATTTCCTGATTTCAAAATGTGATGAACATAACCCAATGTGAGAATGTAACGACGTAATGTGTCAAACAAAAACCCTACGTCCCAATCTGATGACCATAACCTTACGATGTCATGTGACGAACAAATCCCGATGTCAGAATATAATGAACAAAACCTAATCAATGTTGCAATGCGATAGTTGCATAGAAAACCATGGTTAAGCATAGTCAACATGGTTGAGCATAATTAGAGCCACATGGCCTTCGAAGGCCAGCCATGGGAATGGTCACCCATAGTCAACCTTGGCCATCCATACTCAACCATGAGCAACCTTACTAAACTTTGCTCCATGTCAAGCTCAACTGTGGTTAACCATAGTCTACCATGGAAAACCATAGACAACCATGGGGAAGGTCAACTATATTAAACAATACTCTTCATCATGGTCAACAATAGCCAACCATAGTTATTAAGGTAATTGTCAACCTTATGTGATGAATATAACTCGATGTTGTAGTCTGAAAAACAAAACCGGATGTTGCAACATGACAAACATAGTAATGTTGTAATGTTACAGACATAATATCATCAAAATATGGGTAATGTTGCAATGTGTCGAACATATCCTTTCTATCGCAACATGATGAATGTAGACACATCGTCGTAACGTGACGAACATAAGAATATTGTCGCAATGTGACAAATGTAGCATTATCATCAATATGTGATGAATATAGCCTCATTGTCACAATCTGACACAAATATCCTATCACTGTAATGTGTCAAACATTTCCAAATTCCATTATGTGACGAACATAACACATTGTCGCAATGTAATGTACACAACCATGGCCAACCATAGTAAACCATGAGAAACCTTACTAAACTTTGGTCCACATTAAGCTCAATCATGGTTAACCATAGTCAACCATGGAAAACCATAGACAACCATGTGCAAGGTCAACTATATTAAACCATAATCTTGATCTTCGTCAACAACAATCAACCATAGTTAAGTTAATGGTCAACCTTATGTGATGAATATAACTTGACTTTGCAATATGACAAACAAAATCGGACATTGCAACATGACGAACATAGTAATGTTGCAATGTGACGAACATCGTAGTGTCACAATCTGGGTAATGTAGCAATGTGTCAAACATATCCTTGTCATCGAAATGTGATGAACATAAACCCATCATTGTAATGTGAGGAACATAAAAATTTTGTCCCAACGTGTCACACATATCCTTTTCGTCACAATGTGACAAACGTAGCATTATCATTGCAATGGGATAAACAAATCCCTGTGGTTGCAATGTGATTACATTAATGGATGTCTCAATGTGATGAACATAGCCCTGCTTTCGCAATGTGAAGAACATATCCTCTCTTTGCAAGGTGATGCACATATCTTAAAATCACATTGTGACAAAAATTCCCAAATGTCACAATGGGATGAACATAAGCCATGGTCACAATGTAATTTACACAACCCAGTGTGGGAATGTGACAAACATTGTAATGAGATGAACATTCCCTGATGTTGCAATGTGAAAAACATAACCCACTGTGAGACTATCAAAAACATATTCCAATTCCATAATGTGACAAGCAAAAGCCCTTCATCGTAAATGGCGCCAGAGCCAGAAAACCTTGATCTCGAACTGCAATTCCTCAAACGAAAAAAAGAAAAAACCCTAGTTCCGATCGAAAGGTATCCAATTCCACAAAAAAAAAGTAGAACAATCGATCTACCAAAAATCCGTCTATATTCAACCAAACACTGCAATACCCAACTCGGAAAAATTCACAGAAAAAGGTGAATACTGAAACCGATACCTTATATTGTAACATTGGTAACTTTAGTGAGAGCTAAGTTCTTTTAAGTTTTTTCTTCATTCTTCTCAGCAAACAATAACCACTGCTAGTTAAACCACCAGTTCTGCAACCACTACTTTTGTCTCCACCATTGTCTGTCTTTGATTCTGCTTTATTTGATGTTAAAATTGTAACTATTGAATTACCACTACTTGCTTTTGTTATTGAACCTACTTCTTCTTCTTTTTTGCCTTAAAAAAAAAAGGCTTGGCACGCACTCACTGTCTTACCATAGAATCCTATCTCACTTCCTGCCTCGGCAGGGACTTGCTGCTCAACTACTAGTCTTGTTATAATAGTAAAAATGTAGATTATCAGCAGGAGGAATTGAAGAAGAAAAATTATACGTTATACGTTGCGCTTCAGGCTTCTTTCTACTGTTAATGACGAGGCATTTTCTAGAAACTTCGCATGCCACCTCGTTGGAGATCACGTCCCGGAGCCGTCGCTTGCCAGAATCAGGCAGTCATCTTCTTCTGTCCTCGCCATGAAGCTCTGCGATTACGTATGGTTTCAGATAACCATCTCCTCCACTTGAATATACACATTGTGTATACGTATTTATTAGTTTGATTGTAGAACAATGAAAACTAAAAGAAATGCTATTTTGAAGTAATTTTAGGTAGTCTCTTGTCTTCTATGTGGAGGGTCTTAACAAGCAAAATCCCATAATGTGACGTCAACTTAGCTCTGAACGCTATTACTATGTGGAGGGTCTTAACTCAGGATAGTATTTGGCAGCAGGTCCTTAGGGACAAATATTTACATAACAACACATTGGTCAACTGGATTAGAAGGCCATCACTTATTAGAAACTTTGCTTCGAAGATCTGGCCGAGTCTCATTCACGCGCTCCCCTCCATCAACCATTGGCTTAGTTGGTTCCCTGGAATAGGTCATCTAATTAATATTGGTCATGACAGGGTACTAGGCATTGGGGACGCCTCCTTTCTCACTGAAGAACTATTAATCCGACTACAACAAAAACATATCACTACGCTTGCTCAAGCATCTCTTTCGAGGAATCCTTACACCTTTGCTGAGGTGTGGCGAAGCAGCACGCATATGGAACTATCTGGTGAACTTGTAAATGAATGGGAAAATTATACGAAGGCACTGAGTGGGGAGGGGATTACCCTCCAGGAATATTCCAAGGACAATTTTATATGGACTGGTGGCGACGCATCTGGAAGGATGTCTGTCAAGAATTTCTACAATGCCATACTTACTACTCAAGGGTTACCGAGATGGAGTGGCTGGAGGGTTCAAGTTTGGAAATGGAGACTATAATTAAAAATTGTTCTCTTCTTCTGGTTGGCATCAGAAAACAAGATCCTTTCGTGGGATGCCCCGCAGAAAAAAGGTTGGATGGGGTCGGGCTTATGCTTCTTATGTAGAAAATTCGAGGAAGATATTAACCATTTGTTTATCCACTGCAAATTCACCAAGACTGTCTAGGCGATCTTCTCACATTTCCTTAAATTTACCTGCTCCTGGAACGAAAAGAATCTCAACAAGTGCATGGATTCGTGGCTTATTTGCAAGGATGCATCAAAAAAAATTCCAATCTTACGGAGATGGTATACCTGGAACGAACACAACAAGTCTTTGTTTGATGGGTAGACCCCCTCGGGTTGCTCTGTGGCATACAGGACCCTAGGCACACTTACAAATCTTCCCACAATCATAAATTCCCAGGTGTTAAGATTGAGTCTAGTTATTTGTTTGAATGGATACTCATTGTTTTTTTTTTTATGGGGCTTCCACTACAGGGGGATCAGGTTGTGGGGCAAGGGGATCAGTTAAAATGATAGAGGGCCCACTTGTTAGATGGTTATTCAATTGTGGCGAAGGATCAAATACAAAAGATGAATTGGTGGGAGCGTGGGCATCTCTCTCCATTACTAAGATCCTGGAAATTCAACATGTTCATATTTTGGGGGACTCTAAAATAGTTATTGAGTGGGTGAAACATAAGGGTACTCTTCAAGCCATTAATATTGAAGGGTGGACGTGCAAAATGCGGTAGTTGGCGTCATCGTTTCAAGGCATTAGCTTCCAACACATCTTCAGAAAATCCAATGCGGAATTATATTTTTTTATCAAAGCAGGCTCTAACATCTCATAGAGGAAGACTTACCTACTACTATTGGGATGGAGTGATGACGGGTCCCACACATCATGTACAATTTAAAAAATAAATCCGTTCACTATTCTGCCTCTCATCAGTGGGATCTGAATGCTTGGGACTAGATTTCTTTTATCCTTATGATTTTTTACTAGTCCCAACATGTTTTCTTCCTTTGTACTTGAGTTTCTTTTCCTTGTCACATAGGACAATATTGCGGAGATATTTTTGGTTATTTGATCTGTGTTTTGTATTCATGATAGAACTAGTTTCTATGTTTCCTATTGTCTTGGCGATGTAAAAAATATATTACTAATATAATGTGCTAATTTTCTTTTGGAAAAAAAGGTCTACTACTAAAAAGATGTATAGTTTGTCATCATAAATTATTGTTCTAGTACCTCAAGACAAAAGAATGAAGCTAGATAGGATTGTTACTATGCATATTGTGATGATAGTGGAAAACCAATGGCCACTAACCTAAAATATCAACAAAATGGAAAAAGTATAAAGAAGATAATAAATAAGTGTGGATATTATAACTAGAAAACATTAAAAAAAGTTTTTTTGTTGTTAACATGAAGCAACATGCAAGAATGATCATAACCATTTTCACATTGAAATTGGTTATCTTCGGTTGAAATCCATGTAGATATGCACCACATAATAAACACATAACACATAGAACCTATAGTTTAATAATCTTAGAACCATTCATTTATCATACACTCTTTTTTGTGTGATTAAGTGCCCTAGCATAGCTTTCAACATTACAATTATGCTAGTTCAAGTAGAGAAGTACCTTACACAAAGGCTTGTAGCTTAAAATATTTTAGGTCTCCTCCAAAATTATTTTTGAATGAGTCCACAACAAAACAAACTGTTCCATAACTTTAGAATTTAACTTGTCCAATAAATATATTCACCAAAGAAATCCTTTGAAAATAACTCCAACATTTTGCTACAAAAGACAGGTAGATGGAAACCACTATTCTTTAAGATTTTTCATAGTTGGCTACTTCTCTATGTATTGTTCATATTCTTTGGACTAAGCTATCTATGTGCCTAAATTTCTCTAGTAAGAGTTCAGATTTCTATATTTCTCTCCAGAAATCTTTGGGTTTTCTACATGAAATTAAATCTATGTAATCAAATTTCAAGCTTTTATCAAGAAAGTTATACATTGTTTTTTTCTTTGGCGGAATCGGCAACTGGGTCGGGCTCGTTCCGACAACTACCACTATAACCTCCAGGTGTGCTAAGATGCCCACTACACAACACACAAGATAAGACGAACTTGTAACCTCACATAACAAACTTCCTTTACATTTCCGCTATTTCCAATTGCTCTTCACCCCCGAGGGCTTAAAATTTGGAGGACATGGGAGTGGGCTTTGATTCATGTATGTGTGCACGGGTCATGATATAATATCTCTAGGTGCAACCACACGTTCAACCACTACCTTAAGGTGCCCCATGACTCCAAGTTTGAACCTTGCTTAATGGTTAAAAGATCCTCTCTTCCCACCATTGGATCCATCCCCTTTGAGCCTCAAGAAAATTATACATTATTGTGCAATAGATATTTATAATTAAATAAATAATATTAAAACCACATATTTTTTTCACTAAAAAAAATACATTTAAACCAACTCAAATTAAAATTAATTATAAAAATCAATAATAAAAATATTACTTATAATAAATAAAACAATGTTATTGATTTTTTTTATAATATATTTTCAATTCTAAGTTAGAGACTTGTTAAAAATATATTATGTAAATTAAGACCATGCACACTTTTTTGTTTTTCATGATTGTAACATGAATTTTAATGAATTTTAATTATTTTATTTGTTTTTATTATATTGTGTGTTATTTTTATATACATATATAAAATCAATATTAATATTATATATGTATTTTATTAAATTTAATTAATTTATAATTAAAATTTATATATTTATTAAAGTTTAAATTTAAAAGTAATGTTAAATTTCACTAATAAATAATAATAAAATGAAATTTTATGATTTCTTATAAAGTAATATATACAACTTAACAATCTATGATTTAATGTTAAATCTTACTAATAAATAATAATAAAATGAAATTTTATGATTTCTTATAAAGGTAATATATACAACTTAATAATTCATGATTTAATACAATTTATTCTTAATAATGATGATGATGATGATTAACGTTCACTAGGACCTAATTAGTCTATTGGACCTTAAGACATTAAGTGATTACTTGTGATTCTTTAGAATTTTGTTTCTGTGCTCGAAAAGCATTAAGATAAGCTTTCCAAGATCACCATACTTTTGTTGAGTTAAGAGGTTAGGAAGGTTGGTAGTGTGATCAATATTTTGAAAATGAGATCTAATATGCGTATAGGCTGGGCAAATGTGAGAGAAAGTGCTTTTCATCTTCAACCTTCTTAGTGTCACAAAGGTAACACACTCTTTCATCCCATGGAATTTTAGGGACTGACCAATGCCCAATTTCACTATGGTCGTGATAATTTGTTCTTATCTTAGCAATGTTTATTTTTTTCTTTACACTTGGCAAAACAAATAGATAATTTTGATCTTCTAGATTAGGGTTGATTACATCTTTATAATACCTTAATTTTGTTTTTTCCTCTAACTCTTTATCACACCACATTTTTTCCTTAAATTTTGATTTG
>ML785829.1:357922-380485 GCA_009831015.1 Picea engelmannii | reverse complement strand
CTCACACACACATTCACACATTCTGTCATAAAATATCAATTGTGAATAATTTAACTTACTTCATTTGTATCTCTCTCTCTCTCTCTCTCCCTCTCACACTCTCACACACACTCTCTCTACCCCCCTCTATGTCTTCCTCTCTCTATCTTCCTCTCTCTCCCTCTCATCACACTCTCACATACTCTCTCATATATCAATTGTGAGTATTAACTTAATTTACTCCATTTGTATGAATAATGTTTGCAAAAACTTCTCATCAAATAAATCAAAGTGCAAAGCTACATCCATTAAACCATGACCTAGACCTAGGCCATGACCTAGAGTACTGACACCTAGACCATGACGTACACCTATATCATGACCTAGACATTAGAAATACTATTTATCTATCTCCCTCTCTCTCTCTGATATCTCACATGTTCACTCACAGTCTCCCCTTATATCCCTCTCCCTCTCTCTTTATCCCTGACTTTGCAAATCCTACATTTATTAGGGAAGTGGTTAGAGCACTAGGTTGAAGGTGTAGGAGTTGTGGGAACCCTAGGAAGAGGTACAACCATAAGGATCTTAGTTGGGATCAGGTGTGGGGATGGGTTAAGTTGGGTTAGGTATAGGCGGGGGCATAGGGTTAGATGGGTCTAGAGTAGAACTAGTGGAGGTAGGTAATTCCTTATATGCTTGGAGGATCGGGGAGAGGGGGAGAATGGGACAGAGGGAGAGAGCCAACAAGAGATATATTTTTCAATTTTAACAACTTTGTTAGCATGTTCCTCGGTATTCCCTTCCACCTATAATATATATACAAGATTCATTCCATCCATGAACTAATCCATGACCTAGACCTAAACCTACACCATGACCTCGACAATTTAAATAGTATTTCTATGTCTCCCATTCACTCTCTCCAATTATCTCCCTCTCTCCCCCTGCTCCTATGTCTTGATCCCACCTCTCTCTCTCTCACACACACACATTCTCACTCATTCTCTCCCATTTTCTCCCTCTTCCCTTCTCTTTCTCTTTCTCCCTAAGTAATCTTCCTCTCTCCCCCACAACAACCATATAGATAAGTTCAAATTACAAATATAGAAAATAATAATAAGCATACTTTGTAATTTCAAATATAATCTTTTGATGAGTTATATATATATATAAACATTGAGCCAAGTTTTCTTTGGAGGAATTTCAAAGTGTTAAATATGACAATATAACACTTTATACACAATCACAAAATCAAATTTAGTAATTATTATAAATCATAATTTTTTTCAAAACACAATGTACTAATTATAAATCATAATGTTTTTCCAAGTACTATAGCCTTAGTCAATATCATAATGATTAAATAATTAAACCATCATGTAGGTTTAATGATGATATTCAAAATTTGATTGATACAACTGTTAATAGGAACAAATTGTGTGATAATTCACACATGAAGAGTATCAACTTGTACTTTGGAAATCCAATGAAGGATTACAACTTGCATAGATTTTCTCATTTGTCTCATGATCCATTTAATGGTCATTTCATTGATCTTTTGTATTCAAAAGATATTTAGATATTGGGCATTGTGAATCCTGATGATTTCACCTATATAATGGTGATGAAAGGCTCAAATTACCGGAGAAACGAGAATAATTCAAACACTGGGAATACTTCTGCAACTACTGCTAGTCTTACAAATTATGCAGTTGTTTTTCCTACAACATTGGTTATTTATAAAATTTCCATAGATACATTTTGTGAAGTTCCTACTCATTCAGTTAAGATCCCTCTTGAAGAAAGGGATAGAAATTTAAATCTCATGCAAGGAATGAACAACTCACGGTGGACTTCTAGCTCATGGTTGAGAACAAACTGAACATAATTATGAATGATTTAATGGGGATTAAACATTATATTCATGTTCTAAAATGTATCATATGCCAAGCTGAGGAGAATAATGGAGTTTGTGGTGTTATTTCCCCTGCCTCTGGGCATAATGTCTACATTAGCGAAGATGAAGAAATGGGTGATGCCTAAATATATTCAGATAATTATATGTTGGTCGTATTAAATTTAAGTACTATGTGTGCGGATGTGATTTAGACATCTTTTGTAATTTTGATAATTCTATGCTTTTAGCCTAATAATTTGTATATCTCATTTTGAATATAAATGACTTATATTGTTCCTTTAATGATTCATCTCTTATTTGACCAATGTGTGTTATGTTTATCTAAAGGATATTTACAAGAAATGTTCATCAGCAAGATATTTTGTTTATAATTTCTTGGTTTCAATATACTTAAGCCAATGTGAAGTTTCATATTTCCACTCATATAGATTTTATATTGTGCTCAGTTTTGTAAGGATTTTTAAATTCTATTGAGAAAGAATAATTTGTAATAAGAATAAACACTTGTTCTTTAAAAAAAAAGATAAAACAATCGTTACTCTTTATGCACATCAGGTATGTTTCTATCTAAAAATGTCAATATAAGGTTATAGACAGGTGTGAAATCACAAATGACACCTTCTACAAGTTGAACCACTCAATTTTGCTCAAAATTGGCACTAGGGTGTGCATTTAACTTTGATGCAATTTTGCATTCACATTTACATGATATCCCAAATCTAGCTGCATGAAAGCAACCTCTCATGTTCTTCAATTGCAATTTAAATGACATATGTAAATTTACAATGTATCTAACTCCATATTAGAACCTTTAAATCAATTTTTGAGCTACAAGGAAGCTTGGGCGTGCATTTTAATGTTGACACTAATTAGTACAAGTTCAACCTTGCAAATTACAAAGTATTTTTGCACGACAAATTCTTTTATGAATGAAAATGAAAATCTGACCTTGGTTTCCCCAATAACCCACCATCCTATGATTCATCATAATGCTGTGAATATTTGTGCATAGAAATCATCCTTTTTGGAGTGTAAATGTACTACTAATTGTAAAAACAGGTTATAAATATTGGAATGACCAGTTTTTGAGAGTTGTTGAGGAATCAATACATTCTGGAACAATTCTTGCAATTGTCAATGCTACATTCATTGCTTTGATCCAATGTTTTTTTTAAGCAGAATTTCACCAATTTGGCTAAATTTTATTTGCTTTGAATAAATTTAGGCTACAATTTTTCATATTTTCATTGAAAATAAAAAAAACTTGTAGTATAATTTATTATTATAGTTATGCATACACTTATAATTTTCACTTAAATATAAACATTTTCCATGAACATATAATAGGTTTTCTTAATTTTTTTTCCAAATCAATGATTATGCATCCCCAAATTTTTGGGGATATTCACTACATATGGATGAATAGTTAATAGCAACTACTCTTGGGAAAACCGTTAATTTTCAATTGAAGTCATGTAAATTTATGTAGGAAAAGAAGATGTTTTTAATACTTTACTTGTATTATTTGTTTTATTTCTTTCAACATCTAGGTGGTATACCAAGTTGTATATTAGTGTGTAGAAATTTTTACTACATGTATTTCTAAAGATAGTTACCATTGACATTTGTTCTTGTTGTAAGTTGTTGTTAATTATTGTCAAATATGCACATATGACACAAATGGAATGGTGTTGTTTCCAAATTTTGAAGTTGGTAACAAGAATTCAATTGGTTATTGCCTAAGATAAATCTCTCTCTCTCTCTCTCTCTCACACACACACACACACACACACACACTTTGATCAACAAATAGTTTTATGAGTTATGAGTTATGTGTTTTCAAAGAAGAAACATTTCTTTGATCCCTAAGTCTGATTACCCTATTTTTTTTCAATCTACCTTCTATTTTTAACAGTGACTAATGGTCTTATTAGAGCCTTGTTGGATGAAAAATAAAGTGAGTAAAAAATGGCACTAGGGCGTGGATTTTACTCTGAGGTGTTTTTACATTCACATTTACATGATATCCCAAATCTAGTTGCATGAAAGCAACCTCTCATGTTCTTCAATTGCACTTTAAATGACATATGTAAATTTACAATGCATCTAACTCCATATTGCAACCGCCAAAAACAAATTTGAGCTACAAAGAAGCTTGGGCATGCATTTTAATGTTGTCACTTAACATAGGTTCAACCTTGCAAATTACAGAGTCTTTTGGCAAAAAATAGTCTTTTATGACTGAACATGAAAAACTGACCTTGGTTACCCTCATAACCCATCATTCTCTGATTCATCAAAATTTCATGAATCTTTGTACATAGAAAACATCATGTTTGGAGTGTAAATGCACTACTAATTGTACAAGCATGTTATAAATATTGGAATGATCAATTTACAACTTCAATCCTAAATTATGTAGCCATATCCAACTTTAGGCGTGCAGTTTAATATAACAAACTTTAACAATTTTGCCCTTTGCTTTTACAATGCAATTCTTGTCCTTTATGCACACTGGGTAGGTTTATGTCTGAAAATGTCAATATAAGTTTATAGACATGTATAAAATCACAAACTACCACTTATGCAAGTTGAACCATAAACTTTGGCACAAAATTGAGACTAGGGCATGCATTTGAGGCTGAGGAGGTTTTGCATTCAAACTTACATGAAATCCCAATTCTAGGTGCATGAAAGCAACCTCTTCTATTCTTCAATTGAACTTTATATGCATAGGTAAATTTACCATTTATGTAACTCCATGTTAAAACTTATAAAAAAACTTTTCGAGCTACAAGGAAGCTTGGGCGTGCATTTTCATTTAGTCACATAGTACAGTTTATACCTTACAATTTACAAGGAAAACTTTGCCTCTTTTGCACATCCACCCTTTTTTAAACTTGTAATTACAAAAAAAACAACATAAACATGTCTACTATGATAAACCACATCCCTAACAACTTTCACAACTCAAATCTAAGGTATAATACAACATTGGGTTACTTTTTATAAACAATTTGTGCATTTCGATGGTTTTACTAGGAATCTCTTGTGTATTTTTGCACAAAAAAGTAATGCAAAAATGGCCTTGGTTTCTCTCCTAACCCACCATCTTATAATTCATCAAAATTTCATGAATCTTTTTTCATAGAAATCATCCTTTTTGGAGTGTAAATTCACTACTAATTGTGAAAACAAGTTATGTAACACCCTTGTTTCCCCCATCTTGTAATTAATCATAAAATAGGATTACCATGCTAAGGCATGTGAACGATGTAAATGTATTATTGTTAAATTTCCCATAACTTATTGTTGGGGGGTTGGGCCTTGAAGTACGAGCCATGATATCTCTAGAGGAAAGAATCAGTTAATGAAGGAAAGGACTGGTGGTTGAATAATCAACCACCCCCATGAATGGAAACATGGGTTGTTAGCCTGAAGTACCATAGAGACCTGGAGACCCGAGCTTCCTTATGACTGAAGGAACCAGACATGTTAGAAAAACCCTCCAAAAAGAAGGCAAATAACTGTAAGATAGACGGTCAATAATAGGAGAGACAACAAACGAGAGCGCAAGCTTGTAAAGGAGACGCGCAAACCGAAAGGGAGTGTAGAGAACACAACCTGAAGGACCCGAATGTGAGCTTGATGCTAAGGAAGCATCTGATAAACCTCGTAGGGTCGTTGTGATAGAGAGAGAGTCTCTCTGAGAGATGGCATAAATTCCCTAGTGATATCATGGCTTGGCATTGGGGTGGCCAGAGTGCTAAGAATGAATGCCTCTGAGCCTATGGTTGGGTGGAAAGGCACACACCCACAGTTAGTTAGTTGGATGCAACCTGTAATAGATAAGTATTCTCATACCCTGTGAAATTGAGCTGTAACTATGTAATAAAATGGGATATACTGTGAATGACCTAGGAATGTGCATGTTTTCTTAATGGTTATACTGTATCTCCTTATTCTAGTTTAAATTGTGTATTTAAGCGAGTATGGAATTGTATGATTCTACACGTAAATGTTTGGGCCCTATGGTGGCTTAAGTTAAAATTTGTGAATTGTGAGTTCGTCGACCTTGGGCATAATTTCATGTATGCATATTGACACTACCAGTCATTCTGAGTCTCCTAGAGGAAGGAGTCTACTAAGCTTAGGAGAGGTAGTGCATGTAGGCACAGGCTCTCTGCGAGGCGGGAAGAGGCTGAGAACCACTTAAGTTCTAGAGTTGATGAAGGAGCGCAAGGGGTGTGCAGAAGACCCTTCTAAGTGTTAAGTTTAGGAGAAAGAGCTCAAAGCTCTTAAGTTCTTCATAACTGACAAAGCTCAGGAAGGATAACGAGATTGAAGTATTGAAAGGAAAGGTTCCTTTGTATGGAAGATGAATGAATGAGATCTGTTCAGGAAGAGCCAAGGTATGTAGTGACCATTGGATATGGGAAAGAACGCAAGAGTCAACCCCTTGAGCTCTTCGGACTTCACAAGTTTGACAAATTGGGCGATTTCGTCGTAAGGGAGGTAAAATATCTAAAGTCCTGAAGCCCCAAAGTTAATCTCGGCCTTAGATCTAAGGATGCCCGGGACCCATCCCAACCATCAGATCTAGGAGGTAGTTAGTTTGGCATTAACCACTTTGGGAGAATAAAGGCTTAGTAACGCCAAAAACCCCGAAGAACGAAGTAGAAGAGTAATGTGGACCGTGGATCTATGGATCCTTCAGGACCCACCTCAATCATCAGATCTACGAGTTCGAAGTTCGCATATCGAGAGAATCGTGTGTTAGCACGACCAAGTCTTCCAAAACCCAAATTTGTGAAATGACCTAGATCGTGGATCTTTGGATCCTTCAGGATCCTTCTCGACTGTCCAATCTATGAGTTCGGAGTTCGCGCTTCGGGAGAATTGCGAGTTGGAGTGACCAAAATATTCGAAAGAGAAGTTATGAAGTGCTCAAGAGTTAAGCCCCGGGTCATAGCCCGAGGTCACATTTGAGAAGGGCCTAGCATGGAGAGCTAGAACTTGTTGCTCAAATCCTTCAAAGGGACCAGGAAAGAGCCCATGGGTTTGGAATAACCTACAATATGAAGAAAGGGGAACCTAGAGAGGGTTAAGGAAAGAGAAATTTTGATGATCTATTCCTTAAACTCCTTCTTATGGTTGGGTGTGTTACAAATTGGTATCAGAGGATGGTTACAACACTTGGCTTTCTTGGGCTCATGCACAAGACACATAAAGAAGTATTGTTATTTGCATTTACTCCTTGAGGAGAAGGACTGCAGATTGAATTCGTGATTTTGGGAATTCTTGTTCAATTTTAGCAGAAGAATTTCTTCAACCCTTGGCAAAGTGATAACTACTCTTATCGGAGTAGGGATATGCTAATTAATGTTAATAATAAGACTTGAATGTGGATAGCTGAAGGTAGCAGGGTTCTATCAAGGGTAGTTGAAGCCCGAAGGAGGGATGACTTGGTGTTCGTAAAACTGCCTCTAAGCATGGGCAGTTGGAACCTGAGGCACTGGTGATGGATGATTATATAATGGTTGATACCTTTGTGGGATTAGAGGAATATGATAGGATCAGGTAGGATCCTTGGCAGTATAATTACTGCTTTATATTAAAATCAGAGTATATAACTCTTCATGACCAGAGGAAAGGTGAGATGGGTAAAGTCCTATAGAATTTGAGGCAAGAAGGTTTTCTTTCCGGCTGTTATAGTATAAAAGGGAAAGTGACCTTGGTTGGTTATTGCCATAAAGAGAAGGCAACATTAGTATGAGTTATAATTGTGAGATTAGTCATGTAAGTGACTACAATCTCTAACTAAATGACATTAATGATGAAATTAAACTATCAAGTGAATGCATGGGGTAAAAAGGTGCAAGAGATGCACCTACATATACACAAATGTGTATACATGATCATAAGGATGATTGGAAGATTCTTGGGAAAGGGATATAGAAGCCTGATATGTCCATGTGTGTGAATGATGTGGAAAAGGTGCAAGCAATATGCTAGCATGATGAATACTTAGTTGTGCTGAATTATGCTTGAATGCATCTGTTTAATGCATTTTGGAGCTTCTTAATATGAATCCTGATATTAATACTAGGTAGGTATGAGTGATATTAAACGTGCAAGTGATGCACATGCATGATGTAAGAGTATAGTTATAGGCACGATATGGTTTCCCTAATGAGCAAAATATAAAGCAATAATTTCTCTTGTCCAGATTAAATGAATACTATGGATGAATGTCTGACTCCATTATGAAGAGTCATGAAAATTTTGTTCCAATTAATAACTTGAAGGGAATGTATTCCATTTCCTCAGGGAATACTAATATAATTAGATAAAAGGATAAATGAGCAAAGATGCTCTGTTGTCATGATGAGAGGAAAATGATTATGCCTTTGAGGATCACATGAGAAGGATTGTGAACAATCTTGAGTTGACTGATCTTAAAACTAACAATGTATGTGGGCTGTGAAACATACCTATGATAGCTACATGTAGGCTTAGGATTATGAATATGGCTAAGTACATCATGGATGTAAGTTAACAAAACCAAAATATGTATGGATACATAATTTGAGTACATGACAAAGATGCATGTTTATATTCCTTATGGAATATTTGGTAAACATCTAAATCTAACTGAAGGCCGAGTCCATCACAGATAGTGATGGACGTGCAATAAGGAAGTTGCATGCTGGGGGAGTTTCCTATGGAAGAAAATCATGTCCATCACTATCGTGTCAAAACATTTACCTTCATTAGAAAATCATCTTTCTCATTCCAGAGGAAACATCACACATAGGAATAAAGGAGTCAGGGGCTCTCCCCTTCTTCCAAATATTTCTACACCGCCTGGGACTTTTCATCCCAGCTGATTTATCTCTAAGGGCCTCATTGCCTTTTCTTAACATGGCTCCAACCAAGCCTATTCAATCAAACATACTCCTTTATTCATTCATTAGTCTTCTATTCATTACATGATTCTTTCAAAATGTAATCCAGGATTCTTATATATTGCTTGCGGAGTGCGGAGGCGGAATTAACGGGTGCACTGGGTCACTGCCCGCAATAAACTAACACCGCTGATATCATCGGGGTGGATGATCAACGACCATGATTAAAAGAGTTGGGCAAGCACTTTTCAGATTATGGAAATTGAACTCTCAGATAAAGAGAAAACACATTAGGGATTCCGTAATCGCTATGAACTGTTGATTTTGAACGATCGGTGGGAGGACCTACAAGGAAACCATGCGTTAATTTCACCCAAACTCGTACCGTGATTGGGTTATGTGGTTGAATTTGGAAAATCGAGGCTCTGATCTGAGTCTAGATTCTCGATCAAATACTTCTATGCCAAGATTGTTATATTTGGAATTGTGTGGTTTAGAATTGATCTAGGGATAAGATCGATGACCCGTATTCATTACGGGGAAGGCTTATGCATGTTGATTAATGTCAGGACCTGTACCCGTAAATTAAACTCAATATAGATTTTTTTTTGAGTTTGGGGGTTCAATCGAAGATCGGATGATGCGTATCCATTGCAGAGATCAGAAGGAGAATTAAACTGTGAGCTAATTGAGGTTCTGCAATCCCTTGCAACTGTTGGATCTGGGGAAAGATGAATCTTCACTGTCAAATTGTAGACAAGGGGTTTAGCCAGGATCATAGCACTTGGATATGGGAGCTAAAAGGGTAGCGCCTGGAAATAATACTGTTAAGGTCACAACTCTCGATCGCGTGGAGAGAAAATAGAGTCCATCTAGGCGAGTCAAGGAAGGTAGAGTTTGGCACTCTACGTTAAACTATGGTTACAGGGACTGGTTCTATGGGAATAAAAGGTGCTCATAGTTAGCACGTTGCATGAAATGCATTGAGGAAATGCATGTTTCATAAGAGGGAAGACAATGGATTTTTCAGTAAGGAAGGAGGACCTTCCAATGTTTTACTTACATTATATATACGTTGAAGAAAAACAAATTTGGGTGGCCATGGGTGTTGGCACCATGGTTATTAATGAAGGAAGAATGCTTAAGGGAAATCATGTGAAAATTTTTAGTTTCATGTGTACTGATTTGGGATCGTGATCGGCCTATAACATGAAGTATGGTCCTGCTATAAGAGTGAATGAAAATGAATAAGCCATATGGTGAAGAGGTTGGTTTAATTCCAACACACCATGGCCAAGTACTGGTCATAAAGTGTGGAAAACTTGAAATCAATGCAAGGGTGCATTGGTTATGAATGTGGCCATGAATGTTGGCACATTCATTAAAGTCAATTGATATTTGAATTTCATTTTGAAAAATTTGGTAGGCTGAAATGATGCATAGGTAAGGGATGATATTTCCTTTTGCTTTGTTTCCTTGGATAGATGAAAATGACTGGGACTATTAGTATGCATGATTTTGAAAAGATAATGTGCATGAAAACTAACCATTTGTTTGGCTGAGGAATGTTGAGATTGCAGGAAGAAAAAGGTCTTGGATATGGAAGTGTTGTAATCCCATAAGGAAGACCAATTTCCCGCTGAGCCAAACTGCAAGGAATGGTATTTTCCTTTTTGAGAAAGTGAATTTGATTGGTAGTATGCACAATTTTGAAATTGTTTGTGAACCATTGCAAGTATGTGTTGGAAATATAATGTGCATGAGAACTAACAATTTGTTTAGCTGAGGAGTGAATTGAAGGAAGAAAAGGGTCTTAGATAGGGAAGTGTTGTAAGCCCATAAGGAAGACCAAAATTGCATGTTGAGCCAAACTGCTATGGGAAGGAAAGTCCCATAAATGGTGGATCTGGTTCTGTGTGGAACATATCTGAAAATAAATATGGAACTTGAAAATCTGTGGGTGGCAGATTTGCAATAAAAATTATGAATTTGAAATTTTTGATGATGTCTCATAATTTCAGTATGCATGTGTTGCAGGTGAAACAAAAAGGTCTGTCCAAGAAGGACAAATGAAGGCTGTCAAGATGAAAATCTTGAAAGAGGCCACTATTGAGACATGAGAACCCCGTGATGAGTCATGATCGCCTGGAATATGTTGTGTTGAGGTAAGACAAGCCGGAGGGATGCCTTGGCAGAGAAAGTATGAGGGATGCCTCGACACTAAGGCTCGATGAAGTCTTTGAAATTCTTCCTATGCAAGAAATCCTTGGCTAGGCAAGTTGGATCACCCAAGGAAGTGTATAGTAGATAAGGGGATGCCTCAGCTTGTGCCTGGAGGGTGAGTGACCGCAAAGGAGAGGAGACTCTGATAGTTCTTGCAAACTATTGATTTGGATCATGCACACAATGGGTATGTCTGAGAAAAACTGTGAGCCTGGATAACAAGATAGCCATGTGGATACAAATCCACAAACTGCGCAGATAAGTATTGTGCTAGATTATGAATTTTTTCCTAGAAATTTTATGCAACAGTAAGATGTTTTCGCATAAAATTGTGATTAATATGCTTGTTGTCCCAAAATTATTGAAGGTAGGTGATGAAGGCCAAATGTATGGAAAGGATATGACCAAGAAATATGATCAAGATTTGTGAAACAAATGAATGAGAAAGACATGACAGATGTTTCTAAGAGAGAACACCGAGGACGATGTTCCTTTAAGGGGGAGGGAATTGTAACACCCCTGTTTTCTCCCATCTTGTAATTAATCATAAAATAGGATTACCATGCTAAGGCATGTGGACGATGTAAATGTATTATTGTTAAATTTCCCATAACTAACTATTGGGGGGTGAAGCCTTGAAGTACGAGCCATGATATCTCTAGAGGAAATAATCAGTTAATGAAGGAACAGACTGGTGGTTCAATAATCAACCACCCCCATGAATGGAAACATGGGTTGTTAGCTCAAAGTACCACAGAGACCTGTAGACCTGAGCTTCCTTATGATAGAAGGAACCAGACAAGTCGGAAAAACCCTCCAAAAAGAAGGAAGATAATCGTAAGATAGACATACAACAAGAGGAGATACAACATACGAGAGTGCAAGCTCGTAAAGGAGATGTGTGAACTGAAAGGGAGCATAGAGAACACAACCTGAAGGACTCGAATGCAATCTTGATGCTGAGGAAGCATCTGATAAACCTCACAGGGTTGTTGTGATAGAGAGAGAGTCTCTCTGAGAGATGGCGTAAATTCGCTAGTGATATCATGGATTGGCATGGGGGTGGCCAGAGTGCTAAGAATGAATGCCTCTGAGCTTATGGTTGGGTGGAAAGGCACACACCCAGAGTCAGTTATTTGGATGCAACCTATAATAGATAAGTATTCTCATACCCTATGAAATTGAGCTGTAACTATGTAATAAAATGGGATATACTGTGAATGACCCAGGGATGTGCATGTTTGCTTAATGGTTATACTGTATCTCTTTATTCTGGTTTAAATTGTGTATTTAAGAGAGTATGGAATTATCTGATTGTACACGTAAATGCCTGAGCCTTGTGGTGGCTTAAGTTAAAATCTGTGAACTATGAGTTCGTCGACCTTGGGCATAGTTTCACGTATGCATATCGACACTATCAGTCGTTCTAAGTCTCCTGGAGGAAGGAGTCTGTTAAGATCATGAGAGGTAGTGCATGTAGGCACAGGCTCTCTGTGAGGCAGGAAAAGGACGAGAACCACTTAAGTTCTAGAGTTGATGAAGGAGTGCAAGGGGTGTGCAAAAGACCCTTCTAAGTGTTAAGTTCAGGAGAAAGAGCACAAAACTCTTAAGTTCTTTATAACTGACGAAGCTCAGGAAGGATAGCAAGGTTAAAGTATCGAAAGGAAAGGTTCCTTTGTATGGAAGAAAAATGAGCGAGATCTGTTTGGGAAAATATAAGGTCTGTTGTGACTGTTGGATATGGGAAAGAATGCCAGAGGTAATCCCTTGAACTCTACAGACTTTGCAAGTTCGACAAATTGAGCGAGTTCATCGGGAGGTAAAATACCTGAAGTCCTGAAGCCCCAAAGTTAATCTGGCCTTATATCTGAGGATGCCCGGGAGCCATCCCGACCGTCAAATCTAGGAGGCAGTTAGTTCAACGTTAACCACTTCGAGAGAATAGAGGCTTAGTAATGCCAAAACCCCCGAAGAACGAAGTAGTGAAGTAATGTGGACTGTGGATCTATGGATCCTTCGGGACCCACCTCAATCATCAGATCTACGAGTTCGGAGTTCGAGTATCGGGATAATCGCATGTTAGCACGACCCAGTCTTCTGAAACCCGAATTCATGAAATGAACTGGACTGTGGATCTCTGGATCCTTCGGGATCCTTCTTGACTGTCCAATCTATGAGTTTGAAGTTCGCGCTTTGGGATAATTGAGAATTGGAGTGACCAAAATCTCTGAAGGTGAAGTTATAAAGCACTCAAGAGTTAAGCCCTAGGTCATAGCCCGAGGTCACATTTGAGAATGGCCTAGCATGGAGAGCTAGTGCCTGTTTCTCAAATCCTTCAAAGGGCCAGGAAGGAGCCCGCAGGTTTGGAAGAACCTACAATATGAAGAAAGGGGAACGTAGAGAGAGTTAAGGAAAGCAAAATTTTGATGCCCTATTCCTTAAACTCCTTCTTATGTTTGGGTGTGTTACATGTTATACATATTTTAATCATCAATTTACAACTCAAATCCTAAATTATGGACACCTATCCAACTTTGGGTGTGTAGTTTAATATAGCCAACTTTAACAATTCGACCCTTTGGTTTTACAATGCAATTCTTAGTCTTTATGTAGACCAGGTATGTTTATGTTTGAAAATGCCAATATAAGTTTATAGACACGTGTAAAATCACAAACTATAGCTTATGCAAGTTGAACCACAAAATGTGACTCAAAATTTAGACTAGGGTGTACATTTGAGGTGAGGCAGTTTTGCATTCAAATTTACATGAAATCCCAATTCTAGGTGCATGAAAGAAACCTCTCATGTTCTTCAATTGAACTTTGTATGTATAGGTAAATTTACCATTTATATACCTCCATCTGAAAACTTATAAAATAAATTTTGGAGCTACAAGGAAGCTTGGGAATGCATTTTCATTTAGTCACATAGTAAAATTTATACCTTGAAAATTACAAGGCAAACTTTGCCTCCTTTGCACAACCACCATTTTTAAACTTGAAATTGCATAATAAACAATATGAGCATGTCTACTATGATAAACCCCATCCCCAAAAACTTGTACAACTCAAATCTAAGGTATAATACAACAGTGGGTTATGTTTTACAAACAATTTGTGCATTTCGATGGTTTTACTAAGCATCTCTTGCCCATTTTTGCATAGAAGAGTCTTTTATGACTCTTAATGCAAAACTGATCTTGGTTTCTCTCCTAACCCACCATCCTCTAATTCATCAAAATGCCATGAATCGTTGTGCATATAAATCATCATTTTTGGAGTGTAAATGCACTACTAATTGTACAAACAAGTTACACATATTGCAATAATCAATTTACAATTTAAATCCTCAATTATGGATTCATATCCGACTTTGGGCATGCAGTTTAATATAGCCAACTTTAACAATTTGGCCCTTTGGTTTTACAATGTAATTCTTAGCCTTTATGCACACCTGGTAGATTTATGTCTAAAAATTCCAATATAAGTTTATAAATAGGTGTAAAATCACAAACTATGACTTATGCAAGTTGAACCACAAAATGTGGCTCAAAATTGAGACTAGGGCGTGCACTTGAGGCTGAGGCAGTTTTGCATTCAAATTTACATGAAATCTCAATTCTAGGTTTATGAAAGCAATCTCTCCTATTCTTCAATTGAACTTTAGATGAACAGATAAATTTACCATTTATGTAACTCCATCTTAAAACTTATAAAACAAATTTTGGAGCTACAGGGAAGCTTGGGTGTGCATTCTCATTTAGTCACTTAGTATACTTTATACCTTGGAAATTACAAGGTAAACTTTGCCTCTTTTGCACAACCACCCTTTTTAATCTTTCAATTGAAAAATTAACAACATGAATAGGTCTACTATGATAAACCAAGCCCCCAACAACTTGCACAACTCGAATCTAAGATATAATACAACCTTCGGTTACTTTTTACAAATAGGTTGTGCATTTAGAGGGTTTTACTAAGAATATCTTGCCTATTTTTCCAAAGAAGAGTCTTTTATGAATCTGAATGAAAAATTGGCCTTGGTTTCTCTCCTAAACCACCATCCTTTGATTCATCAAAATGACACGAATCTTTGTTCATAGAAATCATCCTTTTTGGAGTGTACAATTTAGACCTTGCAGTTTCATATAGTCAACATTAAGAATTTGGCCCTTTAGTTTTAGAAGGAATTGTTTACCCTTTATGCACATCAGGTAGTTTTCTTTTTTAAATTTATAATATAATGTTATAGACATGTGTAAAATCACAAACTACAGTATGCAAGTTGAACCACAAAATTTTGGTCAAAATTGAGACTAGGGCATGCATTTGAGGTTGAGGCAGTTTTGCATTCAAATTTACATGAAATCCCAATTCTAGGTACATGAAAGAAGCCTCTCATTTTCTTAAATTGAACTTTACATGCATAGGTAAATTTACCATTTATGTAAATCCATATTAAAACTTATAAAACAAAATTTGGAGCTACAGGGAATCTTGGGCGTGCATTTTCATTTGTCACTTAGTACAATTTAGAACTTGCAAATTACAAGGCAAACTTTGTTTGTTTTGCACAACCACCATTTTTAAACTTGCAATTGAAAAATAAACAACATGAATGGGTCTACTATGATAAATCACATTCACGGAAACTTGCACAACTCAAATCTAAGGTATAATAAAACATTGGAAAAGTTTGGGCACAAACAATAGAGTAGAACTCTATGACCTCTGAATCCTAATTAATGTTGCAGTGGAAAGACAAGTTAAGAGGCTACAAGTCTTTGGTGACTACAAACTTTTGATGGACTGGGAAAATGGTAAAAGTAACATTTCTAACTTGGAGCTGGGGCCTATTTTCAATAGGATTATGGAAACGAAAATACTTTTTGAAGAGGTGTATTTTTCTCATGTTTGCTGAAAATTCAACCACAAAGTTGATCAGTTATCAAAGGAAACACTCATTTTGGAGGAATGTTTTTTGTTTTTTCATGAGATTAAGGACCATACTCCTACATATTTGATACCCTTACATCTTTTTTTATGAATGGATCTTTTGTCTTGTTTTAAGTTTTGTTTATGGGAAGTTAGAGAGAGTTTGTCTCATGGTTTTGACTTGGCATCAATATGAAGCTATGGAACCATTTGTTTAAAGAGTGACATGTATAAGGATGATTGTAAAAGTCAAAGTCATACATATATGCTATAGTCTTATTTGATAAAGGTAGTTTATAAAGGAAATGGCTTCTAATGTTAAAACTAGAAGGGATCTCATCATTGTGTATTTTATTTCCACTATAAATATCAATACAATGATTTGTATCACATAAAAACCTTGAAATATAATTTCTTATAGGTAGATTCAAACATTATTAAAAAGATAAATTAAAGATCATTTAAAGATTGCAGATAATCACTAAATATCACAACAAGCATCACATATAAGACAAGTATGAGTCATAAACATTACTAATATTCCATCAATTCCTCATAAATATAGAAGGCTATTACATGACATACATCATAGATACAATCTCCATTACAAACTCGGGAAAATGTAATACAAATTCTACAACTTTCTCCTCGCCTAAGATTCTTCCTAAGGAATCTCTAACAAGTATCTCCTTTTCTATTTTTCTACTTACAACCTTATATATTATGTTCCCATGGGGACCATCGTGACCCATAGGTCTCTTACATAAGTGGATCATAACTGAATTTACCTTAATTCACAAGTCCTCGAGCCAGTCATTACCTCTTTGAGGTGATGCTTAGTACTTGAGGTACAATTTTCCTTGTTGTAGCTAGTCGTTTGCTGCAATCGATACTCAGAAGGGTGTTTTATCTAGTCACCAACTTCACAATATGGGGTCGTATTGAAGCATCTTACAGTGCGAATGTGTTCAAAAATTCCTCATGCACCGAAGGGTCTAATGGAAGATAAGGAATACGGTAT
Source organism: Picea engelmannii (assembly GCA_009831015.1). Classification (NCBI taxonomy): domain Eukaryota; kingdom Viridiplantae; phylum Streptophyta; class Pinopsida; order Pinales; family Pinaceae; genus Picea; species Picea engelmannii. The sequence continues at coordinate 363,498 of ML785829.1, read as the reverse complement.
GGATATGGAGGGTGCACCACTAGGTAGGAAGAGAGTAGGGTAAGTATTGGGGACGATATTGAGTCATAATATTATTGTGGAGATGGACAGGATTGATACAAATAAGGTATATGTTTACCAATTTTTATTGTCTTGTTGTTAAGAAACTGTCACGATATCCTATTCCTGGGTCAAACACCTTCAATGCCCATTTGGCCTGACCAACCTAGACATATTCCTTATGGATAACTACTTTTTCTCTCATCTCCTTGGATTGTCACATTCCCTTGAAACTATTGGCATCATCGATTCCTCCCCTAAATATGTGCTCCATTTACTTTGGTGTTGCCACTACTGTTGGAGACTCGCCCTTTCTCTGTCTTGGGCCCTCTTGGACTATCGACATTGATGTGGAATGATTCTTCTTGGCTGGTGGCACCATACACATATGGTGAAGTATTGTGACCTATGAACTGACCACCTGAATCCTTCTCAAGTTTCCCCCATGGTGGTGTAGTCTAAACCTTCTACATTTAATTGACATTTTCACCTAAATTTGGTGATCTAGATCTAGGAAAAATCAAAATTTTATGTTGTTTAACTTGCATTTTTGAATGCATAAATGGATTCAACATCCTCAAAAACCCATGGGGCACCCAAATTATACATGCTTAACCACTTAATAGGCTACTTATAATTTCATGGACTTCTATCCCTTCTTTATACAAAGGGGTAACTCTGGGACATGGAAACACCGGTTAGGACCACCCATCATATGACTTCACTGGTAACATTAACTAACATTCGAATTGAAATTAGCTCATAGCCTATATGGCGACACAACTGATCTGGGTCAAGTACTGTCCAACCTTCCCACATCCTGCAAACTTCTATTTTGTACTATGTTCATCCATTAATCCTTCAAATTTCCAATCATATCTCTTTTACATTCATGTTTAGTTGACATCTAGAGATAGAGAAGGAATAATAAGCCCATGTTGGACATTTTTATCCCCCAGGAATAATAACGAACATTGGGGGACGAAGAAAAAAATATAACAAAATTTTGAGAATTAGTGAGTAACATCCAACGATAAGGTGGACTTTTTCCATAACATTGGAACACCCTATCAGACTTCAACACCATTTGTATTAGTGTGAATTTTTATGCTAGGATGATTGAAATGTGTACTTCTTGGCTAGACCTTTCCGATGGTGTATCGAGATCTACAAACGAAGATCGTATGAAAAAGTTATGTCTCTGGGAAGTTGACATATCAATTAACAACATCAGGGCCCTCAAACCTTTTGGCACTTCATATTTTGGGGTTAGGGTTTTAGATGTTTATGGTTTTCTCATTGATTATTTATGTTATAAGTATCTTTTGGTCTCTTTGTAATCGACTTCTTTCCAATGAGCGTAGGTGACACATCTCTCTCTTCAAAGATAAGCTACCACCATTCTAGTTAGCTTGTGTGCTTTGCATTTTGCATTCTTTTGTATTCCAGACAATCATTAATAGAATCTGAGTTTTATTGTATTACCATGACCCTTACAATATATCTGTGTATTTCATTGTTATATCTATATTATATCTTTGCCTTCATTCCATTCTCAATATAATTTAGATCAGTGGTATCAGATAAATCTTCTCTTTGTTTTTCTCTATGCATGTCCTCAATGAGGCCCGTATACTAAGAGTTAGTTCTCAATTAGTTGATCTTGGGGAAGAATGTTCTTTCCATCCCAAACAACCTCCCATGGAAGAATAAAAGAGAAACACCGAAGCAAGAGATCCTATCAAACTATTGCTCAATGAATCCCTCACGTGAAAAAGGAACAATATGATGGATAATTTTGCCCAAATCCTTCGATGACTACCAACAACAATAGAGGCACCTTCAACCAACACTCACTTCGGAGGTGCGACACCCTTTAAGGTACAAGTGAACTTTGATATTCATTTATTTGAAGGCCAGATAGATGTCAACACTTTAGAAAAAATTATTAAGACTTCTAAAGGGTTATTTCTTTGTCCAAAAATTTCCCAACAGTGAAAAAATCACCTTCGGACTCCTTAAGGCCCTTCCCCATGTTATATATTGGTTGGATACTTACTGTGAGAAACATGTTGAAGATGATTCAGAATTTTTTGGGCCATGACCCACTTAGGTGAATTTTTTTGATGCCCTCAAGGAGCAATACTACCCTAATGGAAACTATCATGACCAATACACAATATGGACAACTCTGTGTTAGGAGAGAGACCAGACGATGTCAGATTACAACAACATATTCCATACCTTGCGCACAAAGTTGGGTAATAAAGAATCTTAGAAGCACCTGGTTCTAAAGTACTATAGTGGCCTACATAGCTACATCCAAACATATATGTAGTTCCTGGACATATCCTGACTAGGAGCCACTTACCGATATGATGTCAATATTGAGAAAAAGTTCAAGAAAAAGAAAAGTGGGATTTCAACTCTGTAAACACATTGCATAAAAATATTGGTAAAGGTGGCCCTAAATCCTAGGGAAAATGATAGAGAAAGGATGTCCATCCCCAGGTAAACCACTCCAAGACACCAACAAATAAGGGTAATGGGAAGTCAAAGAGGGACACTAGAAAGTGGTGGGAGTCTCACAAAATCCCTTGGCACAATATTGATGAATGTCACTCCAAACAATCATTTTTGGCTGAGATGAAAGTTTTAGGGTTATATGTTGACTCAGACTCTAATTCAAAACTAGATAAGGGAAAACTAATCATTGACATAGAACCAAATATCACCATTGGTACCAAAAAATTCCAACCAAAGGAGCCTGAAGTAGGGGAGTGCCTCTTCCATTCATAGATGTGGGTGAAGGGGACCCCAATCCATTACATTTTTGATAGTGGTAGCTATAAGAACATGATCTTATTAGAGTTCGTCAATATATTGAACCTAACAATGAAGTTGCATCCTCATCCATACACCATTGGTTGGCTTAGTAGGGATGCGACATCTATGTCAACTAGCAATGTCGCCTGCACTACGACATCAAACCCTTAAAAGATAAGGTATTGTGTGATGCTTCCCCTCTTGAAGTTTGTGATGTTTTCTTAGGAAAACCATATGTGTGGAAGCATCATGTTGTTTATGAATTTAGGCCCTGTTGTGTCATTATTACTTTGGGAGGTCAAATCTACAAGGTGCCAGAGGTAGTCCCAACTACCGCGGTCTCTTTGATCTCCGTGGAGTAGTGCAAAAAGGTGGTCTCTCAGACTGAGACATTTTTCCTCTTTATGGTCTGGTCGAAAGGTGAATGAAAGGTCATTTCAACTACCAAAACCTCAGGATGAGGTCTCTCTCCACTGCAGTAGTAGTTGGAAAAGATAGTAGAAGAGAAAAAACGACATCTTTGCCTCACCTATTGGGGTGCCTTCACACTGTGAGGTAAAGAACTCAAATTATTTGACACCCGATGATCCTCTACCTAACATCCCTATATGCAAGCATTGTTTTATGGAGAATTAAGAAATAAAACACCAGATCCAAGAACTAATTTTGAAGGGCCACATCAAAACAAGCTCCTCACCTTGCATGAGCCCAATTGTTTTGGTATAGAATAAGGACCAGACATGGTAAATTTTTATTGATTAAATATCCCTAAAATAAATTATAGTCAAGAAACGATACCTAATCCCTCATATTGACGATCTTGTCAATCAAATCAAGAGAGACAATTTTTTTTAGTAAGATTGATTCGAAGTCAGGCTACCACCAGGTTTTGATTGAGACAATTGATGTATGGAATACAACCTTCAAGTCTAAATAAGGTCTCTTTGAGTGGTTGGTCATGCCTTTCATCTTGAATAATTCCGTAGCCACATTCATGCAAATGATGGATGATATATTGCGACCATTCAGAAACTCCTTTGTGGTCGTATATCTGGATGGCATCTTCATCCTTAAAAACACCCAGGAGGAACATTTAGAGCACATTCAGTAGGTCTTGGGAACCTTGCGACATCACAAGTCATATTCCAATTTGGAGAAGTGTTCCTTCGGCATGCAGAGAATCCAATATTTGGGATACATCGTGGATGATTAGGGTGTGCATGTCCAACCAAGATCTAAGTCATTCGTGAGTGGTCGACCCTAAATACATTGACTGAGCTCTGCGGCTTCTTGGGCCTCGCCAAATTCTACCGCAAGATTGTGCTGGGGTTCTCTCATATCGATTCGGCCCTAAGCTAGGTGACCAAGGTTGGATCAAAGGCTAATTTTGTTTGAACTAAATCCCAACAAAAATAATTTGAGGATTTGAAATTTCACCTCTGCTCGACACCAATCCTTATTTTTTCAAACCTGTAACATCCATTTGAGATTGATACAAATGATTCATATTATGATATCAGCGCAGTCCTCACTCAACATGGGAATTCGATGGCCTATCAGAGTGAAACATTATCTAATGTTGTTTGAAGATACCCCACATATGACAAAGAGATGTAATCCATTATGTCATCATGTCAATAATGGGAGCATTACATTATAGGGAAGGAAACAATCCTCCACATTGATTATAGGCCTCTTCAATTCATGTAGACACATGAAAAGTTACAGAATGACCACCATCAGAAGTGGTACATGTACCTATAGAAATTCCACTTGAACATCAAGTATAAGAAGGGAAGCACCAACCATATTTCATACTACCTCAGTGGACCCTTGGTTGTGGCACTAACCACATTTCTGTAAATTCTAACCTTGTACAGTATCTACTGCAAACTGATATTCAGAAAAGAACAAAAAAGATACAATGGCAAATACAAACATTACACATATATTTTTCACCTGGAAACCCAAACCGGGAAAACCAACATATATTATATTCATACATTGTGTTACATTGTTTACAATACAATATACATATAGGATCCAATGGCATCCAAAACCCTAACCCAATGACCTGGATTAGTCCAAAACCCTAATTCCTTAACCGAAAATAGAAAACCATCGGCAAAAAACCATGTGCCGAAAAACAACCTAATATCATGTGGTCCCGGAAATATGTAGTCCCGGTAATATGTCGTCCTGGAAATATGTCGTACCGGAAAGATGTCGTCCCGAAAAAAAATATTTCGGGGGCGCTACCTCTGAACCCCCGAGCAGGGGGCTCTGCCTCCCTCTAACCCCCCTGCGTGCCCTGCATAGGCGATCAGACACTACTACTCGTGCAAAGAATATAACACATACCCAACATTCTCCCACTTGTTGTTTTCTTTGCACACAGGGGGTTACAGGGTTACATAGTCAATAATCCAGGGCAACAATGCCCATGGATCCTCTACACCAAGAGAACTTCTCAGTGCTCACAGATTTTGTTAATGAATCTGCAACATTCTTCAAAGTGTCCACCTTCATCAGTGATACTTTCTTTTCTTCAATCATGTCTCTCACAAGGTGATATTGAACATCAATGTGCTTTGTCTTTGAATGATAAGCAGGGTTCTTTGCCAAGAAAATTGCACTCTGACTGTCACACTCTATCCTTACATCTTCTTGTACCAACCCAATACCTGAACACAATCTTTGTAACCATACTG